>SZWC01012259.1:0-10871 GCA_023375785.1 Penium margaritaceum | reverse complement strand
GGCACAACTCTGGCACAACTCTGGCACAATTTTGGCACAAATCTGGCACAACCTTTGCACAACTCTGGCACAACTCCGGCAAAATTCTGGCACAACCCTGGCACAACTCTGGCACAACTCGGGCACAACTCTGGCACAACTCTGGCACAACTCTGGCACAACTCTGGCACAACTCTGGTACAACTCTGCCACGACCCTGGCACAACTCTGGCATAACTCTGGCTTAACACAGGCACATCTCTGGAAAAACTCTGGCACAGCTCTGGCACAACTCTGGCACAACTCTGGCACAACTCTGGCACAACTCTGGCACAACTCTGGCACAACCCAGCCACAAATCTGGCAGAACTTTGGCACACTCTTGCACAACTCAGGAACAACTGTGGCACAACTCTCAAACAACTCTGGCACAACTCTGGCACAACTCTTGCACAACTCTAGAACAACTCCGGCACAGCTCTGGCTCAACTCTAGCACAACTGTGGCAAAACTCTGGCACAACTCTGGCACAACACCGGCGCAACTCTGGCACAATTATGGCACAACTCTAGCACAACTCTAGCACAACTCTGGGCAACTCTGGCACAACTCTGGCACAACTCTGGTACAACTCAAGCACAACTCTGGCACAACTCTAGCACAACTCTGGCACAACTATGGCACAACTCTGGCACTATGTTGGCACAACTCTGGCACAACTGTGGCATAACTCTGGCACAACTCTAGCACAACTCTGGCACAACTATGGCACAACTCTGGCACTATGTTGGCACAACTCTGGCACAACTGTGGCATAACTCTGGCACAACTCTAGCACAACTCTGGCACAACTATGGCACAACTCTGGCACTATGTTGGCACAACTCTGGCACAACTGTGGCATAACTCTGGCACAACTCTAGCACAACTCTGGCACAACTATGGCACAACTCTGGCACTATGTTGGCACAACTCTGGCACAACTGTGGCATAACTCTGGCACAACTCTAGCACAACTCTGGCACAACTATGGCACAACTCTGGCACTATGTTGGCACAACTCTGGCACAACTGTGGCATAACTCTGGCACAACTCTAGCACAACTCTGGCACAACTATGGCACAACTCTGGCACTATGTTGGCACAACTCTGGCACAACTGTGGCATAACTCTGGCACAACTCTAGCACAACTCTGGCACAACTATGGCACAACTCTGGCACTATGTTGGCACAACTCTGGCACAACTGTGGCATAACTCTGGCACAACTCTAGCACAACTCTGGCACAACTATGGCACAACTCTGGCACTATGTTGGCACAACTCTGGCACAACTGTGGCATAACTCTGGCACAACTCTAGCACAACTCTGGCACAACTATGGCACAACTCTGGCACTATGTTGGCACAACTCTGGCACAACTGTGGCATAACTCTGGCACAACTCTAGCACAACTCTGGCACAACTATGGCACAACTCTGGCACTATGTTGGCACAACTCTGGCACAACTGTGGCATAACTCTGGCACAACTCTAGCACAACTCTGGCACAACTATGGCACAACTCTGGCACTATGTTGGCACAACTCTGGCACAACTGTGGCATAACTCTGGCACAACTCTAGCACAACTCTGGCACAACTATGGCACAACTCTGGCACTATGTTGGCACAACTCTGGCACAACTGTGGCATAACTCTGGCACAACTCTAGCACAACTCTGGCACAACTATGGCACAACTCTGGCACTATGTTGGCACAACTCTGGCACAACTGTGGCATAACTCTGGCACAACTCTAGCACAACTCTGGCACAACTATGGCACAACTCTGGCACTATGTTGGCACAACTCTGGCACAACTGTGGCATAACTCTGGCACAACTCTAGCACAACTCTGGCACAACTATGGCACAACTCTGGCACTATGTTGGCACAACTCTGGCACAACTGTGGCATAACTCTGGCACAACTCTAGCACAACTCTGGCACAACTATGGCACAACTCTGGCACTATGTTGGCACAACTCTGGCACAACTGTGGCATAACTCTGGCACAACTCTAGCACAACTCTGGCACAACTATGGCACAACTCTGGCACTATGTTGGCACAACTCTGGCACAACTGTGGCATAACTCTGGCACAACTCTAGCACAACTCTGGCACAACTATGGCACAACTCTGGCACTATGTTGGCACAACTCTGGCACAACTGTGGCATAACTCTGGCACAACTCTAGCACAACTCTGGCACAACTATGGCACAACTCTGGCACTATGTTGGCACAACTCTGGCACAACTGTGGCATAACTCTGGCACAACTCTAGCACAACTCTGGCACAACTATGGCACAACTCTGGCACTATGTTGGCACAACTCTGGCACAACTGTGGCATAACTCTGGCACAACTCTAGCACAACTCTGGCACAACTATGGCACAACTCTGGCACTATGTTGGCACAACTCTGGCACAACTGTGGCATAACTCTGGCACAACTCTAGCACAACTCTGGCACAACTATGGCACAACTCTGGCACTATGTTGGCACAACTCTGGCACAACTGTGGCATAACTCTGGCACAACTCTAGCACAACTCTGGCACAACTATGGCACAACTCTGGCACTATGTTGGCACAACTCTGGCACAACTGTGGCATAACTCTGGCACAACTCTAGCACAACTCTGGCACAACTATGGCACAACTCTGGCACTATGTTGGCACAACTCTGGCACAACTGTGGCATAACTCTGGCACAACTCTAGCACAACTCTGGCACAACTATGGCACAACTCTGGCACTATGTTGGCACAACTCTGGCACAACTGTGGCATAACTCTGGCACAACTCTAGCACAACTCTGGCACAACTATGGCACAACTCTGGCACTATGTTGGCACAACTCTGGCACAACTGTGGCATAACTCTGGCACAACTCTAGCACAACTCTGGCACAACTATGGCACAACTCTGGCACTATGTTGGCACAACTCTGGCACAACTGTGGCATAACTCTGGCACAACTCTAGCACAACTCTGGCACAACTATGGCACAACTCTGGCACTATGTTGGCACAACTCTGGCACAACTGTGGCATAACTCTGGCACAACTCTAGCACAACTCTGGCACAACTATGGCACAACTCTGGCACTATGTTGGCACAACTCTGGCACAACTGTGGCATAACTCTGGCACAACTCTAGCACAACTCTGGCACAACTATGGCACAACTCTGGCACTATGTTGGCACAACTCTGGCACAACTGTGGCATAACTCTGGCACAACTCTAGCACAACTCTGGCACAACTATGGCACAACTCTGGCACTATGTTGGCACAACTCTGGCACAACTGTGGCATAACTCTGGGACAACTCTAGCACAACTCTGGCACAACTGTGGCACAACTCTGGCACAACTCTGGCACAACTCTGGTACAACTCTGGCACATCTCTAGCACAACACTGGCACAACTCTGGGTCATCTCCGGGTAAACTCTGGCAAAACTCTTCCACAAATCTGGCACAACTTGGGCACAACTCTGGCATAACTCTGGCACAACTCTGGCACAACCCTGGAAAAACTTGGGCATGAGTCTGGCAAAATTCTGGCTCAACTCCGGCACAACTCTGTCACAACTATGGCACAACTCTGGCAAAACTATGGAACAACTCTTGCACAACTCTGGCACAGCCCTGGCAGAACACTGGCACAACTCTGGCACAACTCTGGCACAACTCTGGAAAAACTCTGGCACAACTCTGGCACACCTCTGGCACAACTCTCGCACAACTCTGGCACAACTCCGGCACAACACTGGCACAATTCTCGCACACCTCTGGCACAACTCTGGCACAACTCTGGGACAACTCTGGCACAACTCTGGCACACCTCCGGCACAACTCTGGCACAACTCTGGCACGAACTCTGGCACAACTCTGGCACAACTCGGGCACAACTCTGGGACAACTCTCGCACAACTCTGGCACAACTCCGGCACAACACTGGCACAATTCTCGCACACCTCTGGCACAACTCTGGCACAACTCTGGGACAACTCTGGCACAACTCTGGCACACCTCCGGCACAACTCTGGCACAACTCTGGCACGAACTCTGGCACAACTCTGGCACAACTCGGGCACAACTCTGGGACAACTCTCGCACAACTCTGGCACAACTCCGGCACAACACTGGCACAATTCTCGCACACCTCTGGCACAACTCTGGCACAACTCTGGGACAACTCTGGCACAACTCTGGCACACCTCCGGCACAACTCTGGCACAACTCTGGCACGAACTCTGGCACAACTCTGGCACAACTCGGGCACAACTCTGGGACAACTCTCGCACAACTCTGGCACAACTCCGGCACAACACTGGCACAATTCTCGCACACCTCTGGCACAACTCTGGCACAACTCTGGGACAACTCTGGCACAACTCTGGCACACCTCCGGCACAACTCTGGCACAACTCTGGCACGAACTCTGGCACAACTCTGGCACAACTCGGGCACAACTCTGGGACAACTCTCGCACAACTCTGGCACAACTCCGGCACAACACTGGCACAATTCTCGCACACCTCTGGCACAACTCTGGCACAACTCTGGGACAACTCTGGCACAACTCTGGCACACCTCCGGCACAACTCTGGCACAACTCTGGCACGAACTCTGGCACAACTCTGGCACAACTCGGGCACAACTCTGGGACAACTCTCGCACAACTCTGGCACAACTCCGGCACAACACTGGCACAATTCTCGCACACCTCTGGCACAACTCTGGCACAACTCTGGGACAACTCTGGCACAACTCTGGCACACCTCCGGCACAACTCTGGCACAACTCTGGCACGAACTCTGGCACAACTCTGGCACAACTCGGGCACAACTCTGGGACAACTCTCGCACAACTCTGGCACAACTCCGGCACAACACTGGCACAATTCTCGCACACCTCTGGCACAACTCTGGCACAACTCTGGGACAACTCTGGCACAACTCTGGCACACCTCCGGCACAACTCTGGCACAACTCTGGCACGAACTCTGGCACAACTCTGGCACAACTCGGGCACAACTCTGGGACAACTCTCGCACAACTCTGGCACAACTCCGGCACAACACTGGCACAATTCTCGCACACCTCTGGCACAACTCTGGCACAACTCTGGGACAACTCTGGCACAACTCTGGCACACCTCCGGCACAACTCTGGCACAACTCTGGCACGAACTCTGGCACAACTCTGGCACAACTCGGGCACAACTCTGGGACAACTCTCGCACAACTCTGGCACAACTCCGGCACAACACTGGCACAATTCTCGCACACCTCTGGCACAACTCTGGCACAACTCTGGGACAACTCTGGCACAACTCTGGCACACCTCCGGCACAACTCTGGCACAACTCTGGCACGAACTCTGGCACAACTCTGGCACAACTCGGGCACAACTCTGGGACAACTCTCGCACAACTCTGGCACAACTCCGGCACAACACTGGCACAATTCTCGCACACCTCTGGCACAACTCTGGCACAACTCTGGGACAACTCTGGCACAACTCTGGCACACCTCCGGCACAACTCTGGCACAACTCTGGCACGAACTCTGGCACAACTCTGGCACAACTCGGGCACAACTCTGGGACAACTCTCGCACAACTCTGGCACAACTCCGGCACAACACTGGCACAATTCTCGCACACCTCTGGCACAACTCTGGCACAACTCTGGGACAACTCTGGCACAACTCTGGCACACCTCCGGCACAACTCTGGCACAACTCTGGCACGAACTCTGGCACAACTCTGGCACAACTCGGGCACAACTCTGGGACAACTCTCGCACAACTCTGGCACAACTCCGGCACAACACTGGCACAATTCTCGCACACCTCTGGCACAACTCTGGCACAACTCTGGGACAACTCTGGCACAACTCTGGCACACCTCCGGCACAACTCTGGCACAACTCTGGCACGAACTCTGGCACAACTCTGGCACAACTCGGGCACAACTCTGGGACAACTCTCGCACAACTCTGGCACAACTCCGGCACAACACTGGCACAATTCTCGCACACCTCTGGCACAACTCTGGCACAACTCTGGGACAACTCTGGCACAACTCTGGCACACCTCCGGCACAACTCTGGCACAACTCTGGCACGAACTCTGGCACAACTCTGGCACAACTCGGGCACAACTCTGGGACAACTCTCGCACAACTCTGGCACAACTCCGGCACAACACTGGCACAATTCTCGCACACCTCTGGCACAACTCTGGCACAACTCTGGAACAACTTTTGTACAACTCTGGCACAACTCTGGCACAACTCTGGCACAACTCTGGCACAACTCTGGCACAACCCTGGCACAACTCTGGCACAACTCTGGCATAACTCTGGCACAACTCTTGCATAACTCTGGTACAACTCTGGCACAACTCTGGCACAACTCTGGTTCAACTCTGGCACACCTCTGGAACAGCTCTGGCACAGCTCTGGCACAACTGTAACAAAACTCTGGAACAACTCTTGCACATCTTTGGCACAACACTGGCACAACTCTGGCACAACACTTGCTAAAATCTGGCACAACTCTGGCACAACTCTGGCACAAATCTGGCACAACTCTTGCACAACTCTGGCACAACTATGAAATAACATTGGCACAACTCTGGCACAACTCTTGCACAACCCTGGCACGACTCTGGCACAACTCTGGCACAAACCTGGCACAACTCTGGGACAACTCTGGCACAACTCTGGAAAAACTCTGGCACAACTCTGGCACAACTCACACACAACTCCGGCAGGACTCTAGCACAACTCTGGCACAACTCCGGCACAACACTGGCACATGTCTGGAAAAACCCGGGCACAACTCTAGGATAACTCTGGCACAACTTTGATACAACTCTATCATAACTCTAGAACAACTCTGGAACAACTCCAGCACAACTCTGGCACACCTCTGGCACAACTCTGGCACAAATCAAGCACAACTCTGGTACAACTGTACCACAACTCTTGCAAAACTCTGGCAGAACTCTGGCACAACTCTGGCACAACTATGGGACAACTCAGGCACAACTCTGGCATAACTCTGGCACAACTTTGGCACAACTCTGGGACAACTCTGGCACAACTCTGGCACAACTCTGGCACAACTCAGGCACAACTCTGAAACAACTCTGGCACAACCCTGGCACAACTCTGGCACAACTCTGGCACACCTCTGGCACAACTCTGGCACAACTCTGGCACACCTCTGGCACAACTCTGGCACAACTCTGGCACAACTCTGGCACAACTCTGGCACAACTCTGGCACAACTCTGGCACAACTCTGGCACAACTCTGGCACAACTCCGGCGAAACTCTACCTCAACTCGGGAGAAACTCTGGCACAACTCTGGAACAACTCTGGCACGACTCTGGCAAAACTCTGGCACAACTCTGGCACAACTCCGGCACAACACTGGCACAACTCTCTAACAACTCTGGCAACACTCTGGCACAACTCTGGCACAACTCTGGCATAACTCAAGCACAACTCTGGCACATCTCTGGCACAACTCTGGAATAATGTTGGCACAACTCTGGCACAACTCGGGCATAACTCTGGGACAACTCTAGCACAACTCTGGCACAACTCTGGCATAACTCAAGCACAACTCTGGCACATCTCTGGCACAACTCTGGAATAATGTTGGCACAACTCTGGCACAACTCGGGCATAACTCTGGGACAACTCTAGCACAACTCTGGCACAACTCTGGCACAACACTGGTACAACTCTGGCACAATTCTGGCACAACTCTGGCACATCTCCAGCACCATAACTGGCACAACTCTGGGTCAACTCTGGGTCAACTCTGGCATAACTCTTCCACAACTCTGGCACAACTTGGGCACAACTCTGGCACTACTCTGGCTCAACTCTGGATAAACTCGGGCATGACTCTGGCACAACTCCGGCACAACTCCAGCACAACTCTGTCAAAACTATGGCACAACTCTGGCAGAACTTTAGAACAACTCTTGCACAACTTTGGCACAACTCTGGCACAACTCTGGCACAACTCTGGCACAACTCTGGCACAACTCTGGCACAACTCTGGCACAACTCTGGCACAACTCTGGCACAACTCTGGCACAACTATGGCACAACTCTGGCACAACTCTGGAACAACTCTGGCACAACCCTGGCACAACTCTGGCACAACTCTGGTTCAACTCTGGCACAACTCTGGCACAATTCTGGCATGACTCTGGGACAACTCTGGCACAACTCTGGCACACCTCTGGCACAACTCTGGCACAACTCTCGCACAACTCTGGCACAACTCTGGCATAACTCTGGAACAACTCTGGCACAACCCTGGCACAACTCTGGCACAACTCTGGTTCAACTCTGGCACAACTCTGGCACAATTCTGGCATGACTCTGGGACAACTCTGGCACAACTCTGGCACACCTCTGGCACAACTCTGGCACAACTCTCGCACAACTCTGGCACAACTCTGGCATAACTCTGGAACAACTCTGGCACAACCCTGGCACAACTCTGGCACAACTCTGGTTCAACTCTGGCACAACTCTGGCACAATTCTGGCATGACTCTGGGACAACTCTGGCACAACTCTGGCACACCTCTGGCACAACTCTGGCACAACTCTCGCACAACTCTGGCACAACTCTGGCATAACTCTGGAACAACTCTGGCACAACCCTGGCACAACTCTGGCACAACTCTGGTTCAACTCTGGCACAACTCTGGCACAATTCTGGCATGACTCTGGGACAACTCTGGCACAACTCTGGCACACCTCTGGCACAACTCTGGCACAACTCTCGCACAACTCTGGCACAACTCTGGCATAACTCTGGAACAACTCTGGCACAACCCTGGCACAACTCTGGCACAACTCTGGGACAACTCTGGCACAACTCTGGCACACCTCCGGCACAACTCTGGCACAACTCTGGCACAAATCTGGCACAAATCTGGCACAACTCTGGTACAACTCTGCCACAACTCTAGGACAACTCGGGAAGAACTCTGGCACAACTCTGGGACAACTCTGGCACAACTTTGGCACAACTCTGCCATAACTCTGGAACAACTCTGGGACAACTCAGGCACATTTCACGCACAACTCTGGTACCACTCTCGCAAAACTCTGGCACAACTCTGGCACAACTCTGGCACAACTCTTGCACAACTCTCGCACAACTCTTGCACAACTCTGGCATAACACATGCAGAACCCTGGCATAAATCTGGCAGAACTCTGGCACCGCTCTGGCACAAATGCGGCACAACTCTGGCACAACTCCTGCACAAATCTGGCACAACCCCGGTATAACTCTGGCACAACTCTGGCAGAACTCTGGATCAACGCTGGCACAACTCTGGCACAACTCTTGCACAACTCTGGGACAACTCTGGCACAACTTTGGCACAACTCTGGCACAACTCTGGCACAACTCTGGCACAACTCTGGCACATTTCTGGCACAACTCTGGCACAACTCTGGTACAACTCTGGCACAACTCTAGCACAACTCTGGCACACCTCTGGCACAACTCTGGCACAACTCTGGTACAACTCTGGCACAACTCTAGCACAACTCTGGCACACCTCTGGCACAACTCTGGCACAACTCTGGTACAACTCTGGCACAACTCTAGCACAACTCTGGCACACCTCTGGCACAACTCTGGCACAACTCTGGTACAACTCTGGCACAACTCTAGCACAACTCTGGCACACCTCTGGCACAACTCTGGCACAACTCTGGTACAACTCTGGCACAACTCTAGCACAACTCTGGCACACCTCTGGCACAACTCTGGCACAACTCTGGTACAACTCTGGCACAACTCTAGCACAACTCTGGCACACCTCTGGCACAACTCTGGCACAACTCTGGTACAACTCTGGCACAACTCTAGCACAACTCTGGCACACCTCTGGCACAACTCTGGCACAACTCTGGTACAACTCTGGCACAACTCTAGCACAACTCTGGCACACCTCTGGCACAACTCTGGCACAACTCTGGTACAACTCTGGCACAACTCTAGCACAACTCTGGCACACCTCTGGCACAACTCCGGCACAACTCTGGCACAACCCCGGTATAACTCTGGCACAACTCTGGCAGAACTCTGGCACAACGCTGGCACAACTCTGGCACAACTCTTGCACAACTCCGGCACAACACTGGCACAACTCTCGCACAACTCCGGCACAAATCTGGCACAACTATGGCACAACCCAAGCACAACTCAGGCACAACTCTGGCACAACTCTGGCACAATGTTGGCACAACTCTGGCACAACTCTGGCATAACTCTTGGACAACTCTAGCACAACTCTGGCACCACTCTGGCACAACTCTAGAACACCTCTGGCACAATTCTGGCACAACTCTGGCACATCTCCAGCACCACACTGGCACAACTCTGGGTCAACCCTGGGTCAACTCTGGCATAACTCCTCCACAACTCTGGCACAACTTGGGCACAACTCTGGCATAACTCTGGCACAACTCCGGCACAACTCTGGAAAAACGCGGGCATGACTCTGGCACAACTCTCGCACAATTCCGGCACAACTCTGTCACAACTATGGCACAACTCTGGCGAAACACTGGAACAGCTCTTGCACAATACTGGCACAACTCTGGCACAACACTGGCACAACTCTGGCACAACTCTGGCACAACTCTGGAAAAACTCTGGCACATCTCTGACTAAACTCTTGCACAACTCTGGTACAACTCTGGCACAACTCCGACACACCTCTGGCACAACTCTGGTTCAACTCTGGCACAACTCTGGCACAACTCTGGCAACCCTCTGG
>SZWC01012258.1:69204-87206 GCA_023375785.1 Penium margaritaceum | reverse complement strand
GGGAGTTGGAGTATTACCTCGGGGTGAGCATCACGCGGAACCGGAGGGCGCGCACGCTTGAGCTTGGGCAGGCCAAGTACGTGGCCGAGGTCTTGAAGCGGTACGGCATGGAGGACTGCAAACCAGTGGGCAGTCCGTTCTCCACGAGCTCTGAGCTGAGTGCGGCAATGGCGCTGCAAACCAAAGAAGAGAAGGAGGACATGGCGGAGGTGCCCTACCAGTCGGTGGTGGGCAGCCTGATGTATGCCATGGTGGCGACTCGGCCGGACTTGGCCTACGCGGTGGGTCAGGTGAGCAGGTATGTGGCCAACCCTGGGCCACTACACTGGAAGGCGGCGAAGCGCATCCTCCGGTACTTGCAGGCAACGCGGCACGCACGCCTGAAGTACGACGGAAAGGGGAGGTCAGACCCCTTGCGGCTGGTCTGCTACACTGACGCAGACTACGCCGACGATGTGGACAAGAGAATGTCCACTTCTGGCTATGTGTTCTTCCTCGCAGGTGCAGCGGTCTCATGGTGCAGCAGAAAGCAGGACTGCGTTGCCACCTCCACAGTGGAGGCGGAGTATGTCGCTCTGGCCGAGGCGGTCAAGGAAGCGGTGTGGCTCCGCAGGTTGCTGAGGGAGCTGGGCGTGCCGCAGCAGGAGCCTACGGTGGTTCAAGAGGACAACATCGGCTCCATCTCGCTGACCAACAATCCGACGCAGCACAGGAGGACAAAGCACATCGACGTGCGCTACCACTACGCGCGCGACATGGTGGAGAAGGGACAGGTTGTGCTGCAACATTGCAGCACGAAGCACATGCTCGTGGATTGCTTGACCAAGGCACAGCCCCAGGATCGGCATGTCATCAGCCTTGCAGGGCTTGGATTGACAAGTTGTGAAGGGCTTGAAGGCGCGGACGAGTGAGAGTGAGCATGAGGCATCCGGCATGGAAGGTGCACAGGGGAGATTGTTAAAAAGTGCCCCTGCCATGGATGCCGTTTGCCGTTTTCCTGGTTCGACCACTAGAGAGTGGTTGGATGTCTGATCTGATTACAGATTTGGACTCCTTGAATTTTTCCATGCAGTTTTGAGCTTTCAGTTGCTCGATTTGGTTGAGAATTCAGAAAGATAGCCCCATCCGAAGTTTGGGTGGTAGGTGGGTGGAATCTGGGTTCCGTCATTGGTGACGGATTAATTCCACCACCAGTGATCCTAGTTCGACTTCAATATGCTCCAAGGGCACATGGGCCATGAATAAAAGGGATGTGGATGGTCTTCTGGACCAGGGCGAGCCTCCCCCCACGTTGGGATGACAGGAAGGGCGCTTCGACAGGCCACCGTCGAAGCGTCTCCCGTCATTCCCGTTCGTGGGTATGGTGGGCGGCTCGGCTCCACCATGGCTTACTCTAACGGTCGTAGCAGGGGCTCTACTGCTCCGTTTTGGGCGTGCTTGGATGCGTTGGAAAGCTTAGATCACAGGCTATAAGAATCTGATGTAATCTCACCAAAAGTACTAACCATTGATGATTCGCAGCCCTTCTCAGTTTCCGCAATCTGTATTCTGCCAGAATTCTGCACTTGGTGTTGTGGCGACCCAAAGCACACACCTCCCTTGGAAGTCTCTTTGCACTAAGAAGCCGTGCACATTTGAGCAGTTCAGGGCACGCCAGGACAGCATTCTTGACACCGGGTTAAGTCATCAGTGAGGGTCAGGACGTATTGATCCCGATTGGACAGAGACTCGACAGGAAGGGGGCCAAGAAGGTCCGAATGGACTAACTCTAGAGGGAGAAGTGCGCGTGAACGGGAGTCAAGGTAGGTGCAACGATGCTTCTTACCCTGAGCGCAGAAGAGACAGTCGGTCTTGGACGGCTTCTCAAAAGAAGCCGCATCAAGACCGAGGGCAGAATGTGTCCGAATGAGCTTCGGCACAGTGTCGGAGCCTACATGGCACAGGCGGCGATGAAGCAATCGCTGGTGCTCAGGAGACAGAACACTAGTGACAAAAACACGAGCGGAAGAGGAGGGGGAGCAAGAAGCAGAAGACCGAGAGACACGATACAGGTCATCCACAACTGAGGCAAGAAGGACAATGTTGCGAGTGTCAATAGCAGTCACAGTCCCGGACTCTGCAGTGTGCTCCACAAAGAGTCCCATCAGTGTGCAAGCACGTCCAGAAAGCAAACTGTGCTCAAGGTCAGGCACAAACAGCACCTCGGAAAGATACAGGGGGCCAGACGGACCATGAAAACACACGACCCCAACACCCTGGACTGGCAAGAACTGACCAGAGCTTGTGCGGACGGAGCGAACAGACGCAACGAGGCCAAGAACAACAAAATCACTACGACGACAGGTTTTGTGATGAGTGGCACAGGAATCGATGATCCAAGTGCCACCGGAAGCACGATTGAAGGACGTCACTGTACAACGGGCAATGGAGCTCTCGACATCAGGAGGGGGACTGGAAAGTCGGTGGGGAGGAACGACGAAGGGCACAAAGGTGAGACTCAGGAATCCTGTCTGTACAGTCAGGCCCATCGTCATCACATGCCGAATGTGTCCCCCCCACACGAGTCATCCCGAGCCACAAGAATAAATGGACAGACAGTCTGTAAACCACCCGGCTGTGACAACACACTTGCAATTCCCTGAAAGCGAAGCGCCAGAAGGTGTCGGAGCTCGGCGATGGTGCGGTCACGTGGGTCTGGGTCACCGCTGCTCGCCGGTGGTGAAGCGGGGACTGCTGTAGTCGTGGTCGCCGCGTGCCCGGAGGATGTACTGCTGGGCGTAGAACGGAGTCCGTGTACAGCCTGAAGCCCGTGAGTAATCCACGCCCAATCGAGCGGCAGCTAGCACTCGGTGTAGCGATGAGCGCCTCCATAGTTGTAGCAGTGAACAGAGCGTCCACCGCTTCTACCCGATAACGGTTGTTATTGTGACTGCTGCTGACCCGAGCCGCGCTTCCCCTTCTTCTTCTTCCCCTGTGCTGCTGTCGGGATACGCTGTGTCGGAGTCGGTGTAAGCGGGGTGGACGAGGAAGAGGAAGATGAGGACGTGACGGAGGATGGAGAAGGGGACTGCAGTAGGGGCGTCAGTGGCGATGCGACCACTGCTGCAGCGAGGGAGATCTCTTGATGGGCCACGGCTGCCTCACGGGCGGAAGTCACCTGGAGGAAAAGCTGGTGCGCCCAGGGAAGAAGCTGCAGTGAGGCAGAAAAAGGCTTGAGGACAGGATCGCTGTACCTTGTGAAGATGTCTGTGTGCTGAAGGCGAACTCCCTACATGATCGTGCGGAGCGCTCAAAGCTGTGTACCTCCTGAGGTCCCAAGGCAAGTGTAGATGCGCATGGCGCGTCGCCAGTAGTCAGCTGCAGGCTCGGCAGGGCCCTGACGAAGGGAGTGAAAGGCACGAATGTGCGCAGCGTGGATGGCATGCGTCTCTGCAGTAAACAGGGATAATTCCAGGTCCCAGTCCCCGCGTGGATGAGCGCCGGTGCCTGTGCCCGCCTCCCCAAGGAACGAGCGAAAGTCGACGACGGTCTCGCGCAGCATGGCGTAGAGAAGTCCGCGCATCGCCCTAGCCGTTGTGATTAACTGTGCTCAATCTGTAGTCTGATACGGACTGTGGTAGTAGGGCCACACGCCCTCTGAAGTGGCCCAAACCTGAAAGAGGATCTCCCAACAGTTAAAGCCGTCCTCGCTAACGTACCGTGGGGGCGATGTCTCGAAGTCCTTGGGTTGCCACTCCGTAGGGAGAGCAACAACAGGCTGGGAAGGACGAGGGATGGGAAAAATACCATGAGGAGGGAATTCGCTGGGGTGGAGGTCAGGTGAAGATCGAATCTTGGGAAAACGAGATGTGTGTGG
The DNA here is from genome assembly GCA_023375785.1 of Penium margaritaceum. NCBI lineage: Eukaryota > Viridiplantae > Streptophyta > Zygnematophyceae > Desmidiales > Peniaceae > Penium > Penium margaritaceum. The sequence goes on along the minus strand of SZWC01012258.1, from coordinate 83,350 downwards.
GGGCCGAGAGCTCATCTGAAGCTGGCGGAGGTGCTCCTGAAGCATGCGAATCTTGCGCTCGGGAGAATCGTCCTCCATGCCTGGCATCTCTGGATCCTCGTCCCAAGGATCAAGAGGCGGCGGGTCGACTCCAGCTCCTGTTTCCGGTGCTTGAGCTGACTGCTGTGTAGAAGGTGCAACCCCAGCTGCTCCCTCAGAGGTCTGTCGTGGGGTCGTGGAATGGCCCCGAAGAAGCTCGGTGAGGGTACGGAATGTGTCAGTCTGCTCCCGTTGCAGGCGACGCATCTCGTCCTGCTGGCTCCGCAGGTCCTCAATTGCCTGCAAACGTGGGCTCATGACCCCTGAGGAGGAAGATGAGGGATCCAGTACCCTTTTTCCCTTGTCGCTGGACGAAGCCATGTCGCCGCTCATTATGGGCCGAGACATCAACGTGTTCAAATTGCGGAAGCGTTAGCGTTTCTCAAGGAGTTGAAACGCTGGCAACGTTAGACTCTTTGATAAAAAAATTCACTAAGGAAAGTGCTGACGTTAGCAGGAAGTTGCTGATGTCAGTGTGACCTGATGACATCAGCAAGGGAAAATGCTGATGTCAGCTCCCCTCCCTTTTTTTGTTTTTTTTGTGTGTCAACCCTTGCAGTTGCTGCGCGAGCGGGCGTCCGCTCCGCAGCAGCCGTGCGGAGGCTACGCGGAAGCTGCACAGTAGATTCCACTCAGCTCCTGCTACGGCTGCGTCGTCAGCTGCAGCAGCAGCCGCGCGGCTGCGTGCGGAGCGGTCGCCTGGCGGCCGCGTGCGCAGCTGTGGCAGCAGCTGCGCGCTACTGCTGCTGCGCGCTGCAGCTGCTGCACGCTGCTGCCGCCACCACGCGCTGTTGCCGCCACCGCGCGCTGCTGCCGCCGCTGCTGCTGCGCTATTGCTGCCGCCGTTGCTACTACTGCTGCTGTCGGTGCTGCTACGTTGCTGCTCTACTGCACTACTACTGCTGCTGCTCAATGCTGCTGCTGCTGCATGTGTCAGTGTCGGCAGCTGCTGGCGCCTACTGCAGCTCTCACCTGCTGCCGCTAGCGGCTACTGCTGATGCAATCTCATGTGGTGATGGTAAGCTACATCGACGGCGATCGGCTGTCGTCGATAGGTCCCTCTGGATCTGCTACGGCGGTGACTCTCATTGCTGCTTCTCTGTTGTGCAGCTCGGCGAGAACTGTCTCACCGCTCTGATACCATGAGAAAGTGCGTAGAAGCTTCCTAGCGACGCAGCCGTTGGCTAGGCGTCAATGCCTGGTCGGACGGTGACGACAGTCATAAGTCGTGCACACGACGGCAAGAGTTGAGCTGGGAGACACAAGTCAGAGTGCCTGAATGCTTCAATGCAGAGAGAAATGAAAAATGGTAGAACGCTACGCCGTCTAAACTTAGACGTGGAAGATCAAAAGCCGGACGCTACGACTGGTCACATGCATGCATCCAGCATCAAACGGTGGACACACAATGCAAAAACATGCAAATCGGGTCCAAGACCAGTCCACCGATAAACTCTTGCGTGCTGCAGAAAAACTGCAAGAGGTCTCGGGTAGCATCCAGAGCTCTGGAACGGTCTTCGGTCAGCTCCAGGATGGTAGTCCACCACCAAATGATGCACCGGTGCCTCCAGGGTCCACATCAGGAATCTGCACGAGTATGGACACGGCTAAGTGGTCATAGTAAACTGTACAGGTCGAGAGGAACGTCACAAATCACAACACTTGATTCTCTGTCTCTCTTGCATGATGTTTGACACGTAGGTGTATGATTGACTTCTTGCATGGTCGAGACCCGGGCACTTGGTGCGATGCACCATTGTCACGAGGAGACCCTGTGCTGTGATATGCTTGATCGGTGCTCTTTATGATTCGTTGCCTACGCCATCCTTTCTTGCCTTCGCTCAGACATCGTTATGCTGACAGGTGTGTGAGCCAGGGGGAGTGTTGGTGTGTGTGGCTTCCACCCGTCACGAGCGATGGCCAGGAGAACAGCAGTACAGGAGAGCGCGACGACATGCTCCCCGATGTGGACCCCAGAGGCACCGTCACGTCGGCAGGTGGTGGACCACCCACTTGGTGGACTGGCTCTTGAGCCCAATTTGCATGTTTTGCATTGTCTTTCCACCAATCGGTGCCGGAGGTATGCGTGTGACCAGTCGTAGCATCCGGCTCGAGATTCTGCATCTCTAGGTTCAGAGGGCGTATCGTTCTCATTTGTCTGCGCGGAGGTACGGCAAAAACAATGTTTTTGGGCCGGTTTTAGGACAGACCTTGCACTGCCACGTGCGACACTTGTCGTGCATCGCGGCAGATATTTATGCTGTGGACTTGTCATTTATTATCTCTCTCTGCATGTGTTCTATTAATGTAAGCACATTTGACACTATGTTGCGTCGTCTAGACAAATCCTTGCAGTTTTGCGTCCGACCCGTGTTGACACCGTGAGCTGACTGAACGCTAACGCCCACTCAGTGGCAAGCGTGCTAGGAAGCTTCCTAGAATCTTCTCATGGTATCAGAGCAGTGAGACAGTTCTCGCCGAGCTGCACAGCACAGACGCAGTAGAGTAGCCGCAATGATCGTCACCGCTGCAGCCGATCCACTGGGACCAATCGACGTCACCTAACTGGTGGCGACATCACACACCTTCAGCACATGAGAGTGCATCAGCAGCAGCCGCTAGCAGCAGCAGGTGGCAGCCGCTAGCAACTGGCGGGATTGGCGCTAGTAGAGGCGGCAGCAGGCCGCAGCCGCAACATGCAGCGACGGGCAGTAGCAGCAATAACAACGTGTAGTAGCAGCAACTCATTTGAGCAGCAGCGCACTATAGGCGGCGGCGGGCAGAATCACCAAGTAGCAACATTGAGCTGTAGTAGCAGAAGCAACAGCAGCAGCACAGCAGAGCAGCAGCGCAGTAGCAGCACATGGTGGCAATAGTGCGCAGCAGTCATAGCGCATAACAGTAGTAGCAATAGCACACAGCTGCGCTACAGTAGAGCAGCAGCGTACAGCTGGTACCACAGTTGCGCAAGCAGCTGCGCGGCTGCTGTTGTAGGCGCCGGTACAGCAGCAGTAGCAACCAGCAGCCGCATGAGCAGCGGCGGTGGCGTGCGGTTGTAGCAGCAGCGACGGCAGCAAGTAGCTGCAGCTATAGCGACAGCAGGCAGCAGGGATAGTAGTAGCATCACCGCACGGCATCAACAATAGTAGCAACGGCGGTGGCGAGTAGCTGTAGCGTGCGCCCGCATTTGCACAAGCGTGTAGTAGAAGCAGCAGCTGCGCGCGCAGCAGCGGTAGCAAAGGCGACAGCAGCACCTGCCGCTACCTCCATTGCAGCGGGTGGTAAGCTGCCTTGCAGCTTCCCACCGCGAGTGAGCTCGCCGTGGGACGAGCTCGCCGTGAGACCGCGACGAGCTTGCAGCGATTGGCGAGCCAGCCGATCGACGAGCTTGCCGATCGGCAAGCTCGTCCGATCAACGAGCTCGCTGAAGGCGAGGGTCGAGCCAGACCGAAAAAAAAAGGAGGGGGAGAGGATAGAGGGTGGGGGTCCTCGAATGGGGCACCCCAGAAAATCCCAAAAGAGGCACCCGAGGAGTTTACGCCTCAAAAAAAGGATGGGGGGAGAAAGAGGACAAGGGGGGTTCCTCGAGTGGGGCATTTGAGTAAGACCCCGAGAAGGGGTACCCCACTCGCGCCAAGCGTTTGGCGGGAAAAAACGAGATTTTTGTTCTTTTACTTATTTTTACCTTTTAGGTTTGCCTTGAGGCCACCACCGTCGGCTGACGACGGAAACCGCTGTAGTAGCATCCGCCGCGAGAGTTGCAGTGGTAGCAGCAGCAGCGAAGGTGGCTTGAAGNAGAAAGAGGACAAGGGGGGTTCCTCGAGTGGGGCATTTGAGTAAGACCCCGAGAAGGGGTACCCCACTCGCGCCAAGCGTTTGGCGGGAAAAAACGAGATTTTTGTTCTTTTACTTATTTTTACCTTTTAGGTTTGCCTTGAGGCCACCACCGTCGGCTGACGACGGAAACCGCTGTAGTAGCATCCGCCGCGAGAGTTGCAGTGGTAGCAGCAGCAGCGAAGGTGGCTTGAAGCCATAGGCATCTGCTGACAATGACACCTGGTGCAGAATCAGCACCGAAGGCGACTTGAGGTCACACACTTGAGTCGCACAGCAACGCACCACTAGCGTGGTGGTGACCGTCCTCGTGACGGCGTCGCAGCACGTCTGAGAGATTGTGCTCCAATTGCTCACCTCCCCCTGTGGCCTTGTGCCAGCGGGAGAAACTATGGTGTGCACGCACCCACGCCGAGCTCCGGAGATGAGCAGGCTGGCGTGGCAGGGAGCGCAGCCGGCGCGGTGGTTGGCACCGGCTCTGCATACGTTGCAGGTGTCGCATCCACAGTGGCAGTTTCAGCCGTGGCATACGCCTCAGGCGTTTAACGGTTTTTCTTGCTATTGTTGTGGGGATTGGCACCATGGATGGCCCCAGTGTCGCCAGCATCCTGCGTGGTGGTGACCGCCTTGGATACGGTCCCGCTCGTCGTCTTCACCATCGGACTCAGAACGTTGTCAGCTGATACCGTGGCACCCCTAAGTGGAGCTATGGCGGTGTTGTACGCTGAGCACCAGGGTTGAAAGTGCATGGTGCAACAACTCACGAACCATGTACTCTCTGAGCGAGCCGTTGCCACCATGCCGCTGCAGACATCCCTCTCTCGCTCCTCGCCATCCTCATCTCCTATAGTGTCATCACCTGCCGGTCCCTCGCCACCCGATCTCAGCTCCACATCCGACGCCCTCTGCTCTGTCTTGGAGTCAGTCGGTGTCATCCCGACCTCCGACCCCGTTGCCATCTTAGCCGTCACTTTTGACGGCACCCCTCGTACACGCACTCGTCAAGCGAGACAGCGGATGGATCGAAAGGCTAGACGTGCCCAGCCAGTAGTAGCAGTGTTGAAAGCAGCATCACTAGCAGTGACGGTCGTTGCCGAGGAGCCGCTTCCATCGTCTCCGGTTGTAGGATTGGTGTGTCATCCCTTTCCACCTTCTGGTGGTGTGTCGGTCGTTGGGAGGATGGAGTATCTGCCGGCGACTACCTTGGAGCTGAGGACTGAGGCAGTAGACGGAGACTTACGACACACTAAGTTGGTACATCATCTCGCTATGGTGGAGGTTTGTTCGTCCGAGGAGGAGTGGTCTGACGCTGAGTCACCTTCAGAGATCGAGTTGGAGATTGCAGCGGATGTGGCGGAGGGAGTAGGAGAGGTAGCAGAGGTCGTTGATACCCTGAAAATGGCCGGGACGATAGCAGCTGCTATGGCGGTGGTAGGAGTTGCAGCAAAGCCGTCTCCCTCGTCCTCGGTTGCGGGGTTGATGCGCCACTCCCTCCTATTTTTTCCCAGTCTTTCGGCCGGTGGAGGGGTGGAGTGGTCACCGACGACCAGAGGACAGCACATGATTGATGCACGGGATAGTGCTCGACGGCAGAAGCATGTGGCTGACCGCCAGGAGGGGACAGACGTCCCGTGTGAGGACGACGTGTCGTACATGGGGGATTGGTCAGACACGAAGTCGGTGACAGACGTAGAGGCCATGTGTGTTGCCGTATTTGCAATAGCTATAGCACGAGCACAGGATGACCCCTGTACGTTGGCAGACGTCCGTGTGTGCGCTATGTCGGCGGCACCTGATGAGCTTGCAGCAGCCACGGTCGAGGATGCAAAGCGAGCTGCGGATCTCTGGCTCATGGCTTCTTTGACCAGCGTTGTCGACACCATGGCGGTTTCAGCCAATGACACAGCGACGACGAGCGCCTGCGCCGAGTGCCTGAGCTCCGCGATGGACGATCAGGAGGCAGCCATAGCTGGAGTGGAGGCGCACGTGTAGAGTCTCATGGCCGAGCTCCGGGAGGCCAGCAGCCGCTGTTACACCGTGATTGATCGAGCACGTAAGGCTGTCATGGAGTGTGTGGAGGATGTACACAGGCGTCTCGAGGTAGCTGCGTGGTCTCTACAGCATGCAGGTCTGGGACAGGCGGATCTCGAGCAGCAGGTGGATGATGGGCTACACACCAGGAGTCGCGAGGAGCACCACAGCACTGACCGCACCTTCGATGACCACGACGTTGCCGCGGATGCAGATGCACCTACACATGGGGACGTTCGGCCAGCAGCTGACGGCCGAGCGACATGTGTGTTACAAGTAGCAGGTGCCTTTGCAGTAGCTATTCCTACAGCCCGAGACGTCTTACGTTGTGACTCATTTTCTTGCGCTCACGCTCTACCAGCACTTCGTGGCCCTATGGCACTTGAGTCGACGACTGACGCAGAGGACGTTGACTTGTGCAATGAGCAGGTGCATCTCCACTCTTTCCTCCGGGGTGAAAGTGCGAGGCTGTAGGAGGCTCTGGCTCGTGCCGAAACGCACACGATCGAGGTCCGCCGTCAGGTTCGTTCCGCGAATGACCGCCTACATGCCGCAGATGTAGCCAGCCGGTCAGCTGCCGCCTCAGAGCTCGTCGAGCTCCACACACGCCTCGACGTTGCGGAGGCCGCGAGGCAATATGCAGCTCAGCAATTGGAGGCCATACAGCAGGCGATTATCTTGGAGGAGGCCCTAAGCGCTACACCAGCCACATCAGCAGATGACGACAGCAGTGATGATGATAGCGACAACGTCGCTCCGGGGTGAGGCTCTGTACGAGTACATCTCACCAGTATCTTCGTCACCCTTGTTATTGCAGTGTAGGAGTATGTGGCCATGAGGGAGGCATGCTCCCTCCTCAGGGTTGTGTTGGGAGCAGCCATCAGCTTTGCTCGTGCTGTCAGCCTCCACAGTCCAGGGGGGGTGTTGGTTTGTAGGCCTTGGACTGATACTCTTTTGAGGACAATGAGGTTACTTCGGGTGCGACACAATGCTAGGGTCGAGGTTATGCTGGTCGAGACCCGCACACCTGGTGAGTTCTACCGGTGTGACGTGGAGACCCATTGCCTACATGTGTTATGTATGATCCATGCATGATGTGGTCGAGACCCGGACACCCAGAGACATTTTCTGGGGTCACGTGGAGATCTTGTTTCTCTGTCTCTCTTGCATGATGTTTGATACGTAGGTGTGTGATTGAATTATTGCATGGCCGAGATCCGAGCACTTGGTGGGATGCACCATTGTTACAAGGAGACCCTGTGCTGTGATATGCTTGATCGGTGCTCTCTATGATTGGTTGCCTGAGCCATCCTTTCTTGCCTTTGCTGAGACATCGTTATGTTGCCAGGTGTGTCAGGAGTGTTGGTGTGTGTGGCTTCCACCCGTCAAGAGCGACGGCCAAGAGAGCAGCGGTATAGGAGAGCGCGACGACATGGTCCCGGATGTGAACCCCGGAGGCACCGGCGCGTCGGCAGGTGGCGGACCACCCACTCGGAGCTGACCGACGACTGCCCCAGCGTCGTGGATGTTGTCTTGGACCTCTTGCACTTTTTCTGCAGCCTATCCTTGATGAGGACGCAACTGGAGCCGGAGCACCGACGAGTGGTGGCTCCATCCACCAGCAGCTGCCAGAGAGCTGCCACGACGCCCTGGGTGCTTGCCGGGGTGCTTTGCGGATTTTCTTCAGACTCTAGAGTTTTCTCGGTGGACTGGCTCTTGAGCCCAATTTGCATGTTTTGCATTGCCTGTCCACCGATCGGTGCCGGACTTATGCGGGTGACCCGTCGTAGCATCCGGCTCGAGATTCTGTATCTCTAGGTTCAGACGACGTAGTGTTCTGATTTGTCTACACGGAGTTCCGGCCAAAATAGTGTTTTTGGGCCGGTTTTAGGACAGACCTTGCACTACCGCGTGCGACACCCGTCATGCGCCGCGGAAGGTATTCATGCTGTGGACTTGTCATTTGTTATCTCTCTCTCTTCATGTGTTTATTAATGGAAGCACATTAGACACTGTGTCGTGTCGTCTAGCCAAATCCTTGCCGTTTCGCGTCCGACCTGTGTTGATGCCGCAAGCTGACTAAGCGCTGACGCCCAGTCAGTGGCAAGCGTGCTAGGAAGATTCCTAGAATCTTCTCAATCTTTTGTAGGGGAGATCACTCAAGGAAATGGTGTGATATGAATTTCACATGCAAGCTTGTCCACCTTCTTGCAATGAACACTCCATGTGCATATGTTCATCGCGACACACTGAAACTGTGCCATCTGAGGTCCACATGATGACAGTGGAAAATTTTCGGTCTCCTATTGGCTCGAATCCTCATGTCGTGAAACTTGATACATTTTTTTGAGCAGACGTCTGGTGATGGAGTGGGTAACCTGGTGGCGCGTAGCGTGGTCTTTGATACGCTTGTGGTTGATGTGGTTGACAGTAATTTAGTCATGCATGTGGTAACAGGTGGTGTTGGGTTGCTAATCCCTTGAGACCACATAACCTTGATATCCTGGCGTGTAAGAAACTACCGGAAGCTTGCTCGCTTACCAGTTTGGTTCGATCACTGGGTGGCGTACGGGCCCCATGGCGAATGCCTCACGTGGGAGGCCCGGTCAACCGGCGTGTTTTGTCTCGTTGCCCCGTGACTCGAGTTACTTGTTGCCCGATGGTGTTCTTCTCTTAGCAACTAAGGGCTGTGCTTGCTCCATTCCATGGCTATGCACGTGGCATCCATCTCTTGTGTCTCACCTCATGCATTCTAAGAAGTGTCACCACCTACTAATATCAGAGCATGGAGACACGCCTCCTGTGGCGGAACGTTGATCCTTCCGCTTTTGATCCTGGACCGGGATCCGCTAGCTTGATGCATACCATGGGTTTCACAGTAGCCCTCTTGCTACCTTGGCCCGCACTATCGCAAAGGTACAACACCTCTGACTGAATTTAACTGTCGTGACTTCTCGTCCATCACCAACCTCGATCGTGTTGGCTCTAGTGGGTGTGGAGGCACCCTCAAGGATGCCTAGCTATTGCTGATGCACAATACCAGTGTTTGGGGCAGCCAATGGACACCTTTGGTGAAGAGTGTGGAGTACAAGGAACACGGATGTGAGTGGGCAGAACACGTCGCATTCAGTAGAACTGAATCAAAACACGAGTTCGTTACTTATCACAGTGAGATTACATCAGATCCTTATAGCCTGTGATTTAAGCTTTCCAACGCATCCAAGCACACCCAAATTGGAGTAGTAGAGCCCCTGCTACGGCCGTCGAAGTAACCCTTGCTGGAGCCGCCCACCTTGCCTTACACGCTAGGCAACGGGAGGCGCTTCGACGATGACCCGTTGAAGCACTTTTCCTCGCCCAGAAGTCAAGGAGAAGTTCATCCTGGTCAAGGAGAGTCTTCTAGTTGCTTCCTTTATGGCCCTGGTGCATTTGGGGGTCGTTGGAGACGAACTCGGATCACTGGTGGTGGATTATCCCGCCACCCATGGCGGATACCAGATTCCACCCCCCCAACACCCGAATTTCGGGCTAGGCTAACTTTCTGAATACTCACTCAAATCGAGCAACTCAAAGCTCGATCCTGCATGGAAAAATCCAAGAAATCCAAATCTAAAGTCAGATCAGGTGTTCGACCACTCCTCAGTGGTCAAACCAGGGAGTACACTCAACGGCACTCATGGCAAGGGGCACACGATGTCAACAATCTCCCCCTTGCACCGCAGCCTTGAGGCCCTGTCGTTGGAACCTGTAGCATTTTAAAATTCACAGCGCAGACCGAGCTCCATGCAGCTCGCGTCGTGCCTGTCCTTGGGCTGTGTGTTGGTCATGGTATCGGCGAGCATGCGCTTAGTGCCACAATGCACAATAGCCGCATCTCCCTTCGCCACCAAGTCCCGCGCGTAGTGATGACGGATCTCGATATGCTTGGTCCTCCTGTGCAACACCGGGTTCTAGGTCACGCTGATGGCACTCATGTTGTCAACGTTGAGTACTGTCGGCTTCCTTTGCGGTACGCCGATCTCCTTTAGCAGCTGCCTCAGCCACACCGCCTCCTTTGTAGCTTCCGCAAGCGCGATGTACTCTGCTTTGGTGCTGGACAGTGCCACACAGTCCTGCTTCCTGCTTGCCCATGAAACTGCTGCACCACCAAGCACAAACACGTACCCCGACGTTGATTTTCTGTCATCCACATCACCAGCCCAGTCGGCATCGCAGTAGCCGACCAACTTGAGGGACTCGTCACGTGCTCCCCCTCCAAACACGAGCCGCGACTGTTTTGTCGCCTTGAGATAGCGGAGGATCCGCTTCACCGCTTGCCAATGCAACGGCCCGGGGTCAGCAACGTAGCGGCTCAATTGGCCCTCCGCGAAGGCCAGGTCGGGCCGCGTCGCCACCATGGCATACATGATGCTCCCTACTGCGGACTGGTATGGCACACCTGCCATCTCCTCCTTCTCCTCGTCCGTGCTCGGGCCCATGCTCGAGCTAAGCTCACACGTGGTGGTCATGGGTGTGCCGATGGGGTTGCACTCCTCCATGTTGTAGCGGCGGAGCACCTCTTGTACGTACTTTGCCTGCCCCATCTCGAGTATGCGTGCCTTGCGGTCCCTCTTGATGGCGACGCCGAGGTAGTACTCGAGCTCGCCCATGTCGGTCATTTTGAACCGACCGCCCAGCTGCCGCTTCAGGTTCACCAACTCCTCCATGTCCGACGACATGAGGATGAGATCATCCACGTAGAGTGCCATGATCTGGTGTAATCCCAGCTGCTTCCGCACGTACACGCTGTGATCCGCCTCGTAGCGCTTGAAGCCAAGCTCGGCCATGAAGCAGTCCATTTTCAGGTACCACATGAGTGGCGCTTGCTTCAATCCGTATAGCGCCTTGCGAAGCCGGCACACCTTTCCCGGCCGCGCGTCCACCCCCTCGGCACCTCCATGTAGACCTCCTTGTCCAGGTCGCCATTGAGGAACGCAGTTTTCACGTCCATTTGGTGGACTTCATAGTCTCGCTCCGCCGCCATCGAGAGGATGGAGCGAATGGAGGCGAACTTCGCCACCGGTGCAAAGGTTTCATCGTAGTGTTCACCCTTTCGCTGGGCGTACCCCTTCGCGACCAGCCGCGCGTTGTACCGCTCCACCTTCCCGTCCTTGGTGAGCTTCTTCTTGAAGATCCACTTGGAGCCGATGATTTTTGCGCCATCCGGCCTGTCAATCAGCTGCCAAGTGCCATTCTCTTCATGGGAGGCGAGCTCAGATTTTATAGCTCCCTCCCACTCAGCCCCATCCTTCCGCTGCAACGCCTCCTTGACGGTCTCGGGCTCCTCTTGTGCAAAGAACGCTCGAGCGAGCCGAGTCCAGATACCCTCTGCGGCATCGTACCTCTTTGCCGTCCTCCTTGCGCGTCCGCTTCTCCGGGGCTGCTGCTGTTGAGGCTGCTGCTGCTGCTACTGCTGCGCCCTCGTGGTGCCACTCGCACCGCTGGCCTGCTCCCCCTCTCTCGGGGACCGTGGAGATGCGGGCTCACTCCCCACCTCTTCGTTCAGCTCCATTGCTGCCGGTGCTTCGGACTCATTGTCCAACTCGGCTGAATGCAAATCAGCCGCTCCCACATCAACCGGATGGTTCTCTCTGGCTGGAGCCGATGGGACGTGTTGGCTCTAGTGGGTGTGGAGGCACCCTCAAGGATGCCTAGCTCTCACTGGATCACGCTACCAAGGTTTGGGGCAGCCAAGGGACTCCAATGGTGAAGAGTGTGGAGCACAAGGATCACGGATGTGAGGGGGCAGAACACGTCGCATTCAGTAGATCTGAATCGAAACACTTTTTGTTACTTAGCATAGTGAGATTACATCAGATTCTTATAGCCTGTGATCTTAGCTTTCCAACGCATCCAAGCACGCCCAAATCGGAGCAGTAGAGCCCCTGCTACGGCCGTCGAAGTAACCCTTGGTGGAGCCGAGCCGCCCACCATGCCCACGAACGGGAGTGAAGGGAGGCGCTTCGACGGTGGCCTATCGAAGCGCCCTTCCTGTCATCCCAACGTGGGGAGGGGCTNACATTCATTCCTTCATGGCCCATGTGCCTTTGGAGCCCATTGGAGACGAACTAGGATCACTGGCGGTGGATTATCCCGCCACCTATGTCGGGTACCAGATTCCACACGCCCAACACCCGATTTTCGGGCTAGGCTAACTTTCTGAATACTCACTCAAATCGAGCAATTCAAAGCTCGATCCTGCATGGAAAAATCCAAGAAATCCAAATCTAAAGTCAGATCAGGCGTTCGACCATTCCTCAGTGGTCGAACCAGGGAGTACGATCAACGGCACTCATGGCAAGGGGCACACCATGTCAACAATCTCCCCCTTGCACCGCAGCCTTGATGCCCTGTCCTTGGGACCTGTAACATTTTAATCCTCACGGCGCAGACCGAGCTCCATGCAGCTCGCGTTGTACCTTTCCTTGGGCTGTGCCTTGGTCATGGCATCGGCGAGCATGCGCTTAGCGCCACAATGCACAATAGCTGCATCTCCCTTTGCCACCAAGTCACGCGCGTAGTGATGACGGATCTCGATGTGCTTGGTCCTCCTGTGCAGCACTGGGTTCTGGGTGAGGCTGATGGCACTCATGTTGTCAACGTTGAGTACCGTCGGCTTCCTTTGCGGCACGCCGATCTCCTTTAGCAGCCGCCTCAGCCATACCGCCTCCTTTGCGGCTTCCGCGAGCGCGATGTACTCCGCTTCNGAGTAGCCGACCAACTCGAGGGAGTCGTCACGCGCTCCCCCTCCAAACACGAGCCGCGACTGTTTTGTCGCCTTGAGATAGCGGAGGATCCGCTTCACCGCTTGCCAATGCAACGGCCCGGGGTCAGCAACGTAGCGGCTCAATTGGCCCTCCGCGAAGGCCAGGTCGGGCCGCGTCGCCACCATGGCGTACATGATGCTCCCTACTGCGGACTGGTATGGCACACCTGCCATCTCCTCCTTCTCCTCGTCCGTGCTCGGGCCCATGCTCGAGCTAAGCTCACACGTGGTGGTCATGGGTGTGCCGACGGGGTTGCACTCCTCCATGTTGTAGCGGCGGAGCACCTCTTGTACGTACTTTGCCTGCCCCATCTCGAGTATGCGTGCCTTGCGGTCCCTCTTGATGGCGACGCCGAGGTAGTACTCGAGCTCGCCCATGTCGGTCATTTTGAACCGACCGCCCAGCTGCCGCTTCAGGTTCACCAACTCCTCCATGTCCGACGACATGAGGATGAGATCATCCACGTAGAGTGCCATGATCTGGTGTAATCCCAGCTGCTTCCGCACGTACACGCTGTGATCCGCCTCGTAGCGCTTGAAGCCAAGCTCGGCCATGAAGCCGTCCATTTTCAGGTACCACATGAGTGGCGCTTGCTTCAGTCCGTAGATCGCCTTGCGAAGCCGGCACACCTTCCCTGGCGGCGCGTCCACCCCCTCCGGCACCTCCATGAGGACCTCCTTGTCCAGGTTGCCGTTGAGAAATGCGGTTTTTACGTCCATTTGGTGGACTTCGTAGTCGCGCGCCGCCGCCACCGAGAGGATGGAACGGATGGAGGCGAACTTCGCCACCGGCGCAAAGGTTTCATCGTAGTGCTCACCCTTTCGCTGGGCGTACCCCTTCGCGACCAGCCGCGCCTTGTACCGCTCCACCTTCCCCTCCTTGGTGAGCTTCTTCTTGAAGATCCACTTGGAGCCGATGATTTTTGTGCCCTCCGGCCTGTCAATCAGCTGCCAAGTGCCATTCTCTTCATGGGAGGCGAGCTCAGATTTTATAGCTCCCTCCCACTCAGCCGCATCCTTCCGCTGCAACGCCTCCTTGACGGTCTCGGGCTCCTCTTGCGCAAAGAATGCTCGAGCAAACCCAGTCCAGGTGCCCTGCGCGGCATCGTACCGTTTTGCCGTCCTCCTTGCGCGTCCGCTTCTCCGGGGCTGCTGTTGTTGAGGCTGCTGTTGCTGCTGCCGCTGCTGCTGCTGCTGCCCTCTTGCGGCGCCACTCACACCGCTGGCCTGCTCCCCCTCTCTCGGGGACCGTGGAGATGCGGGCTCACTCCCCGCCTCCTCGTTCAGCTCCACTGCTGCCGGCGCTTCGGACTCATCGTCCGACTCGGCTGAATGCAAATCAGCCGCTCCCCCATCCCCCGGATGGTTGTCGCCGGTTGGAGCCGCTTGGACGTCACC
>SZWC01012258.1:55004-66631 GCA_023375785.1 Penium margaritaceum | reverse complement strand
CGTCGAAGTAACCCTTGGTGGAGCCGAGCCGCCCACCATGCCCACGAACGGGAGTGAAGGGAGGCGCTTCGACGGTGGCCTGTCGAAGCGCCCTTCCTGTCATCCCAACGTGGGGAGGGGCTTGCCTTGGTCCAGGGGAACATCCACATTCATTCCTTCATGGCCCATGTGCCTTTGGAGCCCATTGGAGACGAACTAGGATCACTGGCGGTGGATTATCCCGCCACCTATGTCGGGTACCAGATTCCACACGCCCAACACCCGATTTTCGGGCTAGGCTAACTTTCTGAATACTCACTCAAATCGAGCGATTCAAAGCTCGAACCTGCATGGAAAAATCCAAGGAATCCAAATCTAAAGTCAGATCAGGCGTTCGACCATTCCTCAGTGGTCGAACCAGGGAGTACGATCAACGGCACTCATGGCAAGGGGCACACCATGTCAATAGGACGTCACCGTCTTTTGCGTCCTCTGGCGTCTCCCCCTCAAGGAGTGGTAGCCACTCCCCACGATTGGAGAGACCTGCGTCCTTGTTCGTCCAACGGCTGGCCTTGTCGAATGTGACGTCGTGACTCTGCACGATCTGTTGCCTCCGCAGGTCGAAGAGCCGGTACGCCTTGCTCCCGCTCTCGTACCCGACGAAGATGCACCGGCGAGTCCGCGGGTCCAGCTTGCCCCGCCCCTCCCGTGCCTGCACAACAGCATGTGCAACACAACCAAACGTGCGGAGGTGTGCCACAGTTGGCTTCCTCCTGCTCCACACTTCTTGTGGCGTCTTCCACACCTTGGACTCTGCGTCTTTTAGCGGCTTCGTCGGAGTCAGGTTCATGATGTACGCTGCTGTCCGTGCCGTCTCGCCCCAGTACCGCTGCGCGAGACCGGCATCACTCAACATGGACCGCACCGTGTTGAGGATGGTGCGGTTCGCCCTCTCAGCAACGCCGTTCTGCTGCGGAGAATGTGGCGTAGTTTTCTACCACGCGATCCCCTTGCTCTTCATCCATGCCGAGCAGCCCTCGTACTCGCCGCCGTTGTCGCTCCGGAACGCCTTCACCTTCGACTCCGTTTGGCGCTCCACAGCCACCACGAACTCCTGCATACACGACAAGACATCGCTCTTCCTCTTGATGATGAAGAGGTAGAGCTTGCGGCTGTGTTCGTCAATGAAGGTCACAAAGTAGCGAGCGCCCCCAATGGAGCTCTCGAATGGTCCGCACACGTCAGTGTGGATCACCTCCAACTTCGCCAATGCACGCGTCCCTCTGCCATCGAACGGCTGCCGTGTTGCCTTGCCAACCACACACGGCTCGCACACGGCATTCTTGGCTGTGTCGAGGCTCTTGACCTCAAGACCCCGCACCACTTCCTTCTTTGCCATGCCCATCACAGTTGAGGGAGCGATGGGGCATAGGCGACGATGCCATAGGTCCAGGTCCCCTTCATCCTTCGTCATGAGGTTGGCGGCGTCAGTCCTCACGGCATCGGCACGAACCTTGGTACGGAGAAGGTACAGGTCCTCCTCCCTCTTGCCACGTGCAATCACCTCACCGTCCCCCTCCTTCCGGATGATAGCCTCCTTCTTGTTGAAGAGTACCTCGAGCCCCTTGTCGGTAAGGCGGCTCACTGACAGCAGGTTTGCCCCAAAGTTGAGCATGTCGAGCACGTCGTAGATGGTACACGGAATAGTTTTCCCGTTCACCACTGACTCGATACGAACATTGCCTTCGCCCGCGGCCAACTCCGTTTTTCCGTTGGCGACTGTCATGCGCCGCTTAGTGGCGCCGTAGGTGACAAATACCGCCCGGTTGCATTGCGTGTGGCGGCCTGATCCAGATTCAATCACCGTGAAGTCCGGATCCGTCAAGTCGGTAGACTCCCTGGCCATCATGGCTTGGGTGGCCTTCTTCCCGCCCTTCCCGGGCTGGTCCGACTTCTTGTTGGGGCAGTCGCGTGCGTAGTGGCCCTGTTTGCCACATTTGTAGCACTCCCCCTTCTTGTCACCTTTCTTGGTGCCCTGATTTGCACCCTTCCCCTTCTTGCCTCCCCCTCCACCTTGAAAACGGACGGCATAGGCGGAACTCGATGTTACCCCACTCTCTCTCCCACCGCGCGGCATCCATTCGTTACTGACGTACTCAGCCACCTTTGGGTACTTCAGCTCATCGGCGGACCAGCCGCCTACGACGGTGATCATGGGACTCCAACTGTCCGGCAAGGCCAGGAGGAGGATCATGGCTTGCAGCTGAGGGTCGACCTTCCACCCAGTGGCTACGCACTCGGTAGTCAATGACTCAATCTGCTGCAGGATCTCCATGATATCGTCACCTTCGTTCGCTCGGAGGGTGTCGAGCCTCTTGAAGACGAAGAGCTGGTTAGCAAGGTTGGTGGACTGGTAGATGGTGCAGAGTTTCTTCCAGGCCTCCGTGCATCCTTGAATGAGGGAGCGCTGCGTCGGAGCAAGCGCAAACACCAACAAAGCAAGCGCCTTCTTCTTGCGCTTCTTGTACGCTTCCACTTCCTCCGGCATCGCGGTATCCGGAGGGGCAGTTTCTTCACCCTTGACCAGCTCAAGCAGGCCCTTTTCATCAAGGAAGACCTCAAACTCCCACCTCCAAAGGTGGAAGCCAAGCCCGTCGAGCTTGGAGACGCCGATGCTCTCTTGCTCGGTCGGTGCCATGGCGCGCGGCGGTAGCGTGAAGGTTGTAGAGCTAGGGTCTTTCTAGGCACGTGGGCCCATAACCCTTTGTTGGCTCTAGTGGGTGTGGAGGCACCCTCAAGGATGCCTAGCTCTTGCTGATGCACACTACCAGTGTTTGGGGCAGCCAATGGACACCTTTGGTGAAGAGTGTGGAGTACAAGGATCACGGATGTGAGTGGGCAGAACACGTCGCATTCAGTAGAACTGAATCGAAACACAATTTCGTTAGTTAGCACAGTGAGATTATATCATATCCTTATAGCATGTGATCTAAGCTTTCCAACGCATCCAAGAACACCCAAATTGGAGCAGTAGAGCCCCTGCTATGGCCGTCGAAGTAACCCTTGGTGGAGCCGCCCACCTTGCCTTACACGCTAGGCAACGGGAGGCGCTTCGACGATGACCCGTCGAAGCGCCTTTCCTCGCCCAGAAGTCAAGGAGAAGTTCATCCTGGTCAAGGAGAGTCTTCTGGTTGCTTCCTTTATGGCCCTGGTGCATTTGGGGGTCGTTGGAGACGGACTCGGATCACTGGTGGTGGATTATCCCGCCACCCATGGCGGGTACCAGATTCCACCCCCCCAACACCCGAATTTCGGGCTAGGCTAACTTTCTGAATACTCACTCAAATCGAGCGACTCAAAGCTCGATCCTGCATGGAAAAATCGAAGAAATCCAAATCTAAAGTCAGATCAGGTGTTCGACCACTCCTCAGTGGTCAAACCAGGGATTACACTCAACGGCACTCATGGCAAGGGGCAGACGATGTCAACAGGTCGCCCCTTTGGCCCTAGGATTTGGGGCGATGCTTTATCAGCAAAGGCTTTGTGTGTGCACGTACAACAACTTTCTTGCTGCTATAGCACGTAGTTCTAGCAATAGAGGCAGACCCACATATGCTTGAGCAACGGTTGCCACAAACTGGCGCGGATCTGCACCCCCGCTGGTCGAAGACGTTGGTGCAGGAGCAGTCGTTACCCACATCCATGTAAGACGTTTGGAAAACCACATCTGACATCTACCTCTGCTGCATTGCAATTGCCGCTCTGCCGTCTGAAGCAGCAGCTCCCACTGCTCTCCCTGCATGTGCACCTTCGAATGTGCCCGAACCGCCGTCTCTGTGAGCTACTCTTGTGCTTTGTCAACACCCGCGCTGGTCTGGACATTGGGGCGGTCATTACCGGCGCCTGTCTGAGAATTTGGGACAACAACAGCAGGCATCTGCCACTACTGCATTGCAACCAGTGCTCTGTTCTGCTGCCCTGCTACTTTGTCAGCTATAGCTCTGCCCGCTCGAATCCCTCACTGTCCCAATACTCTCCCTACCTTCTAGGGCAGCCACACCCCTGCTTGGACGGCAATCTCCACCCACTCATTGATGTGTGTCAGCACCCACATTAGTCCTAAAACATTGGGATAGTGGCTATCTTCTACGTGCATTTGCAATCCCGCTCGAACTTTTGCCGCCACCGTGTCCTCAGCAGCAGCAACAGCAGCAGACGTCGTTGGAGTAGTGGCCAATGTAAGAAGACCTAGTTAGTTTCCCCGAGAGGCAGCTGAGTTGTCATCACCCTGGCTTCTTCATCGGATACTAAGCCGGTCCCCACGTCGCTGACTTTTGCTCAAGAAGGTGCACGCATCGAGGACGAAGTGGCGTATTACGAGGTGAGAGCGGAGCAGGAGCAGTGGTCGCGAGTTCGTCGCCAAGACCCTAGTTACTGCTCCGGTGAGGCCTATGATTTAGCAGATTGTGATGTCTGGGAAAGTTCAGGAAGGTGTGGATGCAGAGATGAAGCCGAACAGAGTGAGGATGTAACTGAGGGAAGTGGATGTGGTCCGGAGGATGAGCATTGTGGGAAATGAGGCAATGAGAAGGATTGTGGGTGCGGTGCACGTGCACGAGCACTGAGAGCAAGATTGAGCATCTGAAGAGAATACAGCTGACATGCATGCAAGATGGTGGTGGCAGTGCCGAGGCGTGGGCCATGAGGCTGCAGCACTGAGGCAAGGGACGGCAAGGTACTGGGGCCGCAGCGCAAGAGTGCGGGACTGCAGAGCAAGGCAAGATACCGAGCTGGGGCAGCGGTGTAGGTACGCGGGCCGAAGGCAAGCTGATGATGATGAAGGTACGGCAAGACCTGGACGAAAACGCAAGGGTCGGCTGGCCCTACTTGCCGCAGCGCATAAGCGCGGGCCGGCAGGCCAACCAAACCGGAGCGATCCTTCATACAGGTGCGGGCGCCGATGGTACACACGGAGAGAGCGGCAAGAATGATGAACACATGCAGGAGATGGTGGCGGGCCATATGGCCGAGCCAAAGTGGGGGCAGGGCGAAAGCCTGGGCCGAGAGGATGATGCAATGTGGGAGGACTGAGACACGGAAGCGGGCCATATGTCTCAGTCCTTTGGGGGAAGGGCCAAAGCCAAGGCTGAGAGGAACACAAGTCATGGACATACAGTCTAATTCCATGCTAGCCTAGTCTACACTTCACCTATGGCGGGAGGCACGAGAGAAGGCGCCGAAGGCGCTTGCATGCTAGAGCCGCGCGTGGAGTCGCGTGGCGACTCCACGGATCTGTCCTGCTTTCCTTTTTCTGGGGGAGCCTGCCAATTTCCGCGCTTGATGTGTCAAAGGCGCGGTCTTGAACGGTTGTCTTGTAGCGAGGACCAAGCCGCCTGTCGGTGGTTGAGGTGGGAGACCAGTTTGGCAGGACTGCTGAGTGGGACATTGGATGCGCCGCCAGTTGACTTGTCCATTGACTGGCGCGCACTGGTCACTTCCCACTCGCGGTATTGTTCGCCGTTGGAAAGACTTCAACCGGTGGCCTGTCGAAACATGAAAGGCGGGAGAATTTCAATAAAAAGCTTGGTATGGACGTACGAGATTGAAGTCTCCGTACGTTGACTCACGGCGATGCTTTCATGCAATCCCGCCAAGTCCGCCCCTGTCCATCGACCAGGCCGGAGTCGAGAGGGGTAGAGCACATCGGCGCCCACCCTCCCCATGTGCAGGGTGGGCTCCGCTGGGCACAACCAGGGAGGAGGACTGCTGGGATGGCCACCGGACCACAAGACAGGCCATAGGACCACGGCCCATGGGAAGCACGGGCTTGTCATCTAAGCCATCTCAGAGCTTGGATGTACGGACGAGCCCATCTCGTGCGTCCGCATCAACAGTTTTATTAATATTCTCCCGCCTTTCGTGTTTCAACGGGCCACCGGTTGAAGTCTGACCAACCTCGAAGTATTACGACCTCCAATGTGTTGTTCCCCGCCTCGGAAGTCAGAAGTCAGAAGTGTGGAAAAAGGGGGGAAAGTGGAAGTATTACGACCTCCAATGTGTTGTTCCCCGCCTCGGAAGTCAGAAGCCAGTAGTCAACGCTGACGTGCGCCTCAGTATTAGGCTCGGCACCTGAACCCGACTCTCGCGCCGAAATACGTTGGAAGTGATGCTGGCTTCGGAAGTAATGTATGGTCTCCGTACAGATTTGGCTTCTGGAAGTGAATTTTTTGAGTGCATTGCTCAAGCCGCTCTCAGATTCTTTTGAGAGAAGTCACTTCCAAGGAACCATGTTTTCAGATGATTTTTAGTTTAATCTTACGGTTAGATATGACGCATTTGCACAGTTCAAATTTGCTCATTTGAATTCGTCGTTTCAAAATGATCACCCAAACGAGGACCATGCGCTCCGACCACTGCTCGAGTCGCGGTCCAAACCGCGCTGGAAGGCGCCTCGAGCCTGCACCAAGTACATGTGTGCTCAGTCGATGGCGGCACTTGCACGACGTCCACCCGTTTCCGCAATAAATCCTTAGTTACCTCCACTCTCCCCCGCCATGGCTGCACCTTTGGACTCCTTCGCGCTTTACGAAAAGTCCACCTCCATCAATGGGCCTGCAACATCCCACGCTATGCCGTCCTTCTCTGCAGCTCCGACCAACAAACCAGACTTCGTTGAGCGCACGTGGGAGGAAAGTCGCTGCAGATTGCACTGGCAGATCCGCGACTCCGATGCCACCACTCGGAAGGAGCGGAGGCTCATCCGGGGCGACGACATCATCAAGGATTCCCGCGACCTGGAGACCGGCTACAACGGGAAACCACGCATTGGCCGTGCGGACGCTGATCGCTACGACACCAATGTGCCATGTCCTCCGCACACACTCACCACGGGACGTGTGTCCCTCGGCGACCAGATAGAGATGCTGGCTCCAGCGATTGTGGCGAAGCCTGCCCCTTCTCTTGAGATCCCCGAGTCTACGTTTGGCAGCTCGACGATGGGTGGAGGTCTCGGGAAAGGTTGGTGGATGCACGAACGTGACATGCGGCTGATGCAGGAAGCTGTTGCTTTTGCTGACGTACACCGCAAGACCTGGGGATGGCAGGCGAAGATGCATGATGAGCTGACAGAACCTCTCTCAGCCTTGCAAATGAAAAGCCATCTGCAGATCATTGGCAAGGTTTGGCATCTTGCAAGAGATCTCATCGGCCGCAGTGGTGTGTAGTTCAACCGCACGAGGTGGAAGATTGAGCTCGACGCGGTCAAGTGGGCCAAGATCAAGAAGGCCAACCCAAAGCAAGCCCAACTGCACAACCTCGGCATGCCTTGGTTCGACCTTGCATCGGTGTTCTTCTTCCCAGACAAAGCGTCAGGGGACAACGTCATTACTACCATCCCCGATGCAGACATTGCCTCTGTGCAGCCCCCTGTCATTGACGACAACCATCAAGGTGAGGAGGGCGAATGCCGTGTGTGCCGCCGTGCGCACGTTGAGTGGTAGATTGAACGTGCGGAGAAGGTGCTTAAGGGTGCCGCAAAACTGGAGTGTGTGATTAAAGATGATGGCCCCAAGACACCGTGGGGTATGGCAGTCCAGACCGTGGACAAAGATGGCGGTCTGTACCTTGACAACAAGCTTGGACTCCTGGATCACCTGACAAACGATGAGCTGCATGAGCTTTACGTGTACACATCAGGTGCTCTCAGACAGCGAGTGTCCACGCGTGTGCTTGGGCGTGACCCAGCCATGGGTGAGGGTGGGGGTTCACCGACTCTGGCACAAAGCATGAACGCAGGCTCTGATGAAGGAGGTTCTTAGGAGGAGGAGGTAGAAGGCAGTCACATGGGGAACCCAGAAGAGGAACCGGAAAAAGATGTTGTTGTGATGCGCAAGACTGTTGCTAGTGCTGAACAACTGTTAGCGGATAGGGAGGACCTGAACGATGAGGAGTACTATTGATGCCATGTGATGTAACAATGCCAGTTTGATAAGTGGAATTATGTCTTCACAAACTTGTCACTAATTTCAATACAATGAAGCATCACTTGATGCAGCCGACTCTGACATCATTTCCTCAACGAAATCATTCCACATTTCCTTAGCTAGGCGTTGTCTCCACGTCCGAGTCCTTGACGTGCCATGCCCGCGGCCACCATTGGTGGACGTTGGATTTTCCATGAAGCTTCCTAAGTCTGCAACAACCCTGTCCACCCATGACATCATATTGTGCATGAAGAACGTAGAAAGGATGAGTGGACCCTGGAATTCCCCCGAGAACTGTGGCAAACCACATAGAATCTTAAAACGTGCCTTTAACACACCAAAGGCACGTTCAATGCACAAACGAACCACCACATGTCGCCTGTTGAATAATTCCTCCTTGTTTTGAGGTAAAAGTTGCCCCTCCCCAAACTCTTGTAGGTGATAATGGATACCTCTGTAGGGCATCAGGAGTCCATGAGTATCCGGGAAGGCGGGGTCACCCAACATGAACTTGTTTTGGGGTACCGTGAAACCATCCCTCACTGCACTAGCAAACATTCTAGCATCGTGCACACTCCCTTCCCACCCAACGCTCACAAACGTCAAGATCAACTCATGGTCGCATGAAGCTAGAATGTTTTGGGTGACGTGGTGGTGGAGATTGATGTAAGCGGCCCTCCGTGCCCGGTGAACAATGACCGGCACATGTGTGCCGTCAATAGCACCAATGCAATGTTCAAACCATGGGAGGAGGTCACGCTGACCCTCCCATGCAGCGGGATGTGTGGAGCTTGCATTGGGTAGTCGAATAAGTAGCGTTGATATGTTGCAAAGTGCTCGAACCACATCGTGCAAAGCCCGCCAAACAGTTGGAGAGGCCCGCTGAAAGCGCTACATAACTTGGCGGATACTCATGCCAAAGCAGACGCACTGCAGGTACATCAAAAGCTTCTCCTCGATAGTGATTTTGCTTTCACTTAGAGCAGTATGTCGATGCATGAAGTTGAAGATGACCTGCCACGCTGGTACCGAGAGCCGACTCATGTTAAATAACCGCTGCGGATGGGCATCATTCAACTCTTGCATCCAAGCAGGACCTGGCAAAGCACCGTCCATCATGGGCCAGCAGAGTAGACGAGGCAGGATGCGGGACACTATACCCAACAACAGCTCTCGGAGGAGTGTAATGAGCTGCGCGCGCAGTTCAATCACACGTCGGATAAGAGCTTGCCTTGCGGCAGATCGATGAGAAAGTGTATCCATGGTGAAATGCGACCAGTAGTGGTGGGAAGTTGCTGGGATACAAGTGACGCAAGGGACCTAGGAACACATGTATCCCAGCCATGTGTGTGTTGAGGCAGCGTCTCGACCACCGGGTAAGCGCATATTCCCTGTTGCGACTCGGGATGCGACTCCGCTTACCGTTTGCATCCGTTAAGCCAGCGGTCATGGGTTCGACAACGGCCTACAGGGGACGGTAATGGCTACCCGGAAGTTATGGGACGTTTGCGCACGACTACTGTGTCTCACTTCCATGGGAATGGTGTTCAAATCCTGAATTCGACCGCGGAAGTCCACTACCGTTCCTGTTATGGATTTTCGAAAAATCGCTGCACACTTCTGACTTCTGTGGCGGGGAACAACACACAAGTGCTGAACCTGGTTCTCACATATGTTGGACAGATGAGAATATCCCATGATCAGATGAGGTAGATCATAAACAGGGGGTACGCCAGAAATATCTTCCATATTTGTCTTTGGAGTGACTTGTGGGCATTGAGTCTTATTCTGACATGTACGAGAGGGAAGACGCTGCTAAGTACGCTGTCCAATGTCAGTAAACCTCGGGCGACTCTCCAACGACGCAGAATTCTCGAGCTACGGCGCCTCCATGGGACCAACAGACTCTTCAATCTCATGTAAGCTTACCCGTTGTCCGTAGGACGCGTCTGCAGAGTCAGCATGCTGTACTTGATGGAAAATCACATACAACTGCTGTACTAGCTCAAAGATTGTCAGCTCATCACTCCCCAGCTGCACGTGTTGTTCACGTACCTCCCATTACAGCTGCTGACAGAGCTGTTGAGACATACACTACAGGGGCAGTTGGTTAGAGGCCCCTTGCCGCAGCTGCAGTCAACATCGTTACTCAGGTTTCTGCTGTAGAAGACGCAGTAGCAGCAACGGGAGCAGCCTCAGCTACTGCACTCTCCAGTGCTGTGTACTCTATCCATGCCTCCACATTGTTGGATTCCTCCACTCCATTAGCATTTGGTTTCAGCTCGCACATTCTTGTGCTCATGTCCACAACGATAGCTGTTTCTACCCTCTCAGCTGCTGCCCTGACTGGTGCAGCCTGCATACTTGTGTTAGCATCATCTACTGTGGCAGTCATTGCAGCGTCAGCTGCGGCTGCACTTCCTCCCCTCGTCTCACTTTGCCGCTTGACCTGTTGAACTTGGTCTCTCTCCTTGCTCTTATCTCTATGTTGGCTCTACATTGGCGTGTTTGTACGTCCAGGTCTGTTGCCTTGCAGCACAACGTTGTGCTGATTCAAGCCACTCCTCATTTATCCCATTTGTGCTTCTCTCCAGGCAGCACTCACTGCACAAAGCATAGAAGAAGATATGCTACGTTGTGAGCAAGATGACCAGGATACCTAAACTGACCACATAGCAGACCTAGTCCTCAACCGTCTTCAGCCCACATTGCGTGCCATTCCCTTTGCGTCAACTGCTGCCGACATTGCTGCTACATCCTTCACGATATCCACTTCCGCATCCAACACCTCTGGCACCGTTCAGTCTGACCGTCTCAGAGCCGTTGCCATAGCTGGTGCAGCAACAACAAAAGCTTTAGCACTGCCTCCATAGCGTCAAAGAAACTTCAACACATCTCCACCACACTTTACTCCTAATTTCACCTTCTTGTCTTGGGAAATCTTCTTCAGTCCATGGGCCCTAGACAAACAACTATAGGAATACTACCATGAGCTTAATCCATTGGCTACCCCTCACTTTGTTCCCATTGAGGCAGAGTCCGCTCGGGCGATTTGTGTCATTCATGGAGGGCCTGATGATCTCACTGATGAGATCGGGTCCTACAATGCTGACATCACCTGCCGCATGCCTGCTGACCTAATCGTTGCAAATGCTCTCATCAAGAACCGCACCACAATGAAAGGCTATGCAGCGTCCTCATTATTCAGTTCAAGACGCAGTCTACACTTGCTAGTAACACATCTGATGCCTACTGGGCCCGCAGTCTCCACCTATAACGTGGCCTTGGTAAGACAGCTTCAGGCCAACTGCTAGCAGTCCTCTCCATCATCAATGGCCTCATTCCAGAGCTCTCTGACATCTTGAGAGAGATGAAAGCCTCTCATCTCGAGCGCCTTGCCACAGAGCCCATCCCGTCTGATGCTCCTCTTGGTATTGGCGCCATTTGGGAATTCATAGCACAACGCCTCACCAACTGGTGGAGCACTTTGCAGAGCACGAATATTCACATCTATGCCGTCGTCGTAGCCACCACCACCTTGTTCGACCACTTTCTCAGTGTCCTCTTCTACCTCCTCATCCTTCAAACATGCTGCATCCCTCGTTACTCAAGACGCTGGCGGGGCCACAAGAAGCGGAAAGACACCTCCTCTAGTTGGGGGGGGGG
>SZWC01012258.1:32866-51746 GCA_023375785.1 Penium margaritaceum | reverse complement strand
GGAGTTGAACAACAAGGCGGTGCGGATTCTTGCACCCAAGTTTCCACACATTGTGTGGACCCGGTGCGCAGCCCACTGCCTTGATTTGTTCATGGAGGTCATGCTGGGTAAGGCACCGGGGTGTGCCAGCATCCATGGTACCATCGCAGGCATATTCCGCGAATTCTTTGCCAAGCTTGAGCTTCTACGTCCTGGCAAGACCAGGTTTGGAACCAACTACATCATGCTTCAGCGGTTCCTCCAACTGGAGGAGCCGTTGAGGAACAAGGTGGCAAGCACTCAGTGGTCCGAGCACCCTGCCAGCAGTGAGGAGACAGGAGAGTGGGTGCAGAAGATGGTGCTGGAGCCATAGTTGCCCTCGATGCTCGATGGAGGCACCCTCCATCGACATCGGCCCATCGAGGCCCATCAATGGGGCATCGATGCCGATGGCGCAGGCGTGGTCACCTTGGTCCTGCCGAGTCACCGCGCGGAACCTCAGGCACCAGAGGACCGCGAATCTTGCGGAAATGCCACCGGAGGTCGTGATCGACTTCCGGCACACAAATTTTTTTTCCGGATCTTTTTGCCACCGGCCATGCATGTGCCATGTGTGCATGACATGTGTTATGACTCAGCTTCATTCAACCAATGGGAGTGTCCTTCCAACTGTATATCCCCTTTTTTTCAACATGCTCAGCATTACAGATATGCAACATTGCAACAGCAGCCGAGCAACATTCCAGCCTGTCCAATGCTCAATCGGTTCATGGATCTCGGACGACATCCTCGAACCATACGTGCATGAAGGTTNGGAGCGGTACCCCCCTCCTCCTGCTGGATGGCAGCCGCACATCGTCAGCCTCTACAAGGGAGAGGGACAGGAATGGGGCACGAAGGACAAGCCAGTTCAGTGGCTGAAACTTTGGGAGAAGAAGCAGCAGGAGGCCACGGCTGCACTTGCTGGCGTGACCCTGGTGGTGGATAGCGACGAGGAGGAAGCCGGGGAGAAGCGGCAGTGGCAGCCGGCTTCAACCAGACTAGAGGGTGAGGTTCCCCTCTTTGATGTCAACCGAGCAGCCTCCTTCCGGCAATCTACAATGGTAGAGCACGCAGACCGGTCGTACAATGAGCGTTGCCAGCTGGACATTGTGAAGTTGATGGCTATCTCTGCCCTGCCCATATCTTTCTGTCGGGAGGCGGTGTTGCTTGAGGTTGTGAAGAGTGCCAAGAAAACGACAGCTGCTTTCAGGCTTCCAACCCGGTCCACTGTGGTGGGGGATCTTCTTCCAAAACTTGACAAGGAACTGGAGGAGTTGGATGCTCCTCTGAAGCAAGGATGGAGCACGTATGGCTGCAGTTTAGCTGTTGATGAGTGGTCTGACCGACAGGTCAGGCCAATCTACAACGCTATGGCGGTGAACGCCTTGGGGTCTGTGCATATTTTCTCCCGTGATGCCAGTGGATTGACCAGGGATGCAGACCACATNGAGGACAAGGTGGTCTCTGTAATATGCGACAATGCATCAGTGAACAAAAAAGCTTTTTCAGATCTGAGGTTGAAGTACCCACGTCTGTTTTTCCAAGGGTGCTGTGCTCACAACATCGATCTCGTCATGAAGGACGTGGGGAAATCTGCATGGGGTGCAGGTGTGATTGGACGGTGTGAAAAGGTTGTGACTTTTTTCAGGAACAACGCAATGCCTCGCGCTTGGCTGAAGGAGAAGACTGGCGGCAAAGTGCTGAAGAACCGTTGTGACACACGCTTTGCCTCCGTCTTCTCCATGGTGGAGAGACTGCTGGAGCTGCGGAGTGAACTGGAGACGTTTGTTGGATTGGACGTGTGGAAGCAGATTGGCTCACACAGAGATGCTAGCTTCCGGTCGAGGAAGCGGGAGGTGAGGAGGATCATCAGACGTAAGGTCTTCTGGCTGCAGGTGCGTCAGCTGAAAGAGTTGCTGCTACCACTGACAGTCGTTTTGAGGGTGGCAGACAAGCTGGGTGGTGGTGCCGGTGAGATTTATGAGGGGCTCCTGGATTGCACAGAGCAGCTGAAGTCACTGTCCGTGAAAAAGGGAAGGAAGCCACGGCGGGTTGCAGAGAATCACGTGAATTTTGTGCTTGGCAGGCTCGAGGCTCGTTGGTCCAAGGACATGTCATGTCCTTTGTACGCTGCTGCTCGCCGTCTCCACCCTGAGCATTTCGGCAATGACCTGTCAAAAGACAGCAACACCTTGCAGGCTTGGCAGGCTGTGGTGGAGGCGTTGGTTCCTGATGACAAGCAGGATGATGTGATGAAGGAGATTGGGGCTTTCCAAAGAGCCCAAACCATGGTGGTGAGTGATCCAATGGTTACTCCCCGGAGGAACGCAAAGGCCATTGCTGCAGTGGCCAAGGTACAATGTGGAACCATGACTCCTGTGGAGTGGCACGTGAACTACATGTGCCACTTACCAGTTCTGTGGGACCTAGCGCTGAAGGTGCTTTCCCAGCCATGCTCATCCTCTGAGTGCGAACGTGTTTTTTCCACGCACGAGCTAATTCATACTGCCAGGCGCAACAGGTTGAAGGTGGAGACTCTGGAGCTGCTGGTGCGGTGCAACGTGCAACTGCGCAAGCACTATGGCCGCAGTGGACGAAAGGCAGCTGGGGGGCTTGCAGCAGCAGCAGGCGCAGCAGAAGCAGAGGCAGACACAGAAGCAGAGGCAAGTGAAGATGACGGGGATATTGTTGAAGAAGATGGGGTGCTGAGTGAGCCTGAGGAGGAGATGGAAAGCGCTGACGAAGAGGGAGAAGATGCAGATGAGTTGGAAGCAGCAGACGAAGATGTGGTGGAAGTCATGGCATCCGTTCGTGTCATGACAGATACGCCAGGACTCCCACATGCTCGTCCTGTTCGTGTGCGTGAGCAGCAGAAGCCAGCAGCAAGCACAGCACCAAGGGGACAGGGGAAGGGGACCGAGGACGAGCCCGGTGAGGAAGGAGACAAGGATGGGGAAGAAGAGAATGGGGAGGGAGCCGACAAGGACCAGGGCGAGGGGGCAGACGGTGGGCAGGGTGAGGATGGAGAGGAGCAAGGGGAGGGGGGTGTGATGGCAGATGCTGCTGCCAGTGTTGCTGGAGAAACACCATGCGAAGATGATGTAATGCTGGAGACTGCAGCATCACCACCACGCAAGGGGTCATGCACAGCGGCATCTAGAGTTGGCCCTACAAGTGTTGCTGCTCAAAAAGCAGCATCACCAGCTGCAGCAGCCAAAGCAGCAGCTCTGAAACGCTCCGCCGCAGCAGCAGCAAGCAAGGCAAAGCAGCGCAAGCAGGCTGCTAAGAAGTGATAGCTTCAATGCATCTGTTTCTTGACCAAGTTGCAGTTTCATAGAAAATTTGTTCCCTGCTCTTACGTGATGTGACATTGAAATTGAAGTAAGTTCATTCTCTTACATTCCATGTGTCCAATTATGTGAAAATAACATTGGAGTGGCATGCTTGCCATCACATTTCATTGTGAAGTGTACCTTTTCAAACCCACTATGATAGCATGGCATAAAAATGCACAAGTGATAGGTGAAGTGCTTAACAATGATGGGCTTCCCATGACATGTCAGTGTAACATAAGTTTTTTGTTTCACACTTGAGTCAAAAAATACTTAGTGAAACAATTTCCTACGGTCCAGGTGTGTTCTGGTGGTTTTGAGAGGTTTCACAGCGTTGGCACATCGATGTCCTCAGTGACAACTCCATCGATGTGTCGATGTACATCGATGCCCATCGATGGCCGATGGACACAGGTCAACACTGAGTAGTACAAGTTTTTACTGGAGGACTTTGCCAAAATCCTGGCTTAGAGTCCGCAACACTGTAGTACAGTTTGTTACTCAGGGACAGTCAAAATTCTGACTACATTTCCGCAGACAGGTTTCAAACCCTGTCAAACTCCATCATCAAACACAACACAAATGTGACTGAGGCAGGTTGAATCATGCAGGGGATTCCTCCATCATGTGCCAAGGGATATGCACCTCCGAAAAGGAGTTTTGCACGTGAAAGAAGGGGCCACTGCGTGTGGGCACCATGGAGGCGTCAGGCATTTCTGTGGTGGGCGACACTTGGGTTTCGGCAAGCATAACTTGGACTATGCTGGGCCAAATCGCGCGCGATTTGGTGCGCTAGAAAGCTCATGACTAGCCCTATGATTCGGCATGTCTATGTAAAAGTACTCATCCAAAACTGCACAATTCCCTTTATGAAACTGAATGTCTCTAAATTCCTTCTTACATAGCGTGAGGCGACCAAAAAGCTCACATTTAGTCTCAGATTCTTCCAAAAGGAAGACGTGAACCACAAGAGAAGGTCAGATACGTTGGAACTGCCACCACACAGTTTTCTGAAAAAGGGTTACAGGCCCACAGTTCAGACTGTCTCCACGACATTCACACCTTCGCAACGCACGGGATTGTCAACTTAGACAACGAAGCCGTGAAGTCATAGAACCTGTCGGAGTAGAGGCTGTGCAAATGGTTCAGAAGGAGACTTAGTCCATCCAGAAGTATGCATGCGACCTTAGCTTTGGGCTATGGAGGTGGCAATTTAAGCTCCACCTTGCGCATAAGGGGCTGCTAGAGGTCATGCTAGGAAAGGAGGTTCTCATTGAGGTGACTGCTAAGGATGAGGAGAAGCAGGTCTTTGCAAAGAAGAACACGGAGGCACTCATGCTCTTGGTGACCGGGACAGCCGAGTTGCAGTGGGGATACTTCCAAGGCTGCAAGATGGCAGCTGAATCTTGGCAAAATATCC
Source organism: Penium margaritaceum (assembly GCA_023375785.1). Taxonomy (NCBI): domain Eukaryota; kingdom Viridiplantae; phylum Streptophyta; class Zygnematophyceae; order Desmidiales; family Peniaceae; genus Penium; species Penium margaritaceum. The sequence continues at coordinate 46,973 of SZWC01012258.1, read as the reverse complement.
GTACTATCCACCAATCCAAGTCGTTCGGGAACAGATCTTTGCGATGAAGCGGCTCATCATGGTGAGAATCAAGGAGGGAGATGATGCCATCTCAGCCATGCAGCAGATTGAGTCGCTTACCTCACAACACAACGACGTGGGGAGAAAGATCACCACGTCGCTGCAGGTGATGGCCCTCCTCATGGACCTATCTGAAAGTTGGGATCCACTCATCACCGTCTTGGGAGGATGGCCGGATGACAAGCTCACCTTTGGCGCGGTCGCAAAGTAATCTGCAATGAGGTACATCGATGGAGCTGCGAGGAGGACTCATCTTCCTCATCGGCCCTCGTCACCAAAAGACATGGTGGAAAAAGCAGGGACAAAGGAGGCAGCGTAAAGGATGGCGGCAAGAAGGACGCCAAGAAATGTGCGTACTGTAACTGGGACAAGGAGGGCCATTGGGCCTGTTAGTGCCCGAAGGAGGCAAAGGCCGGCGCCAAGAACACCAAAGGCAAGTTGCTCAACGATAACAAGAACCAGTTCCTCAAGAAGGCCAGTAGGCGGTGCCTGGATTCTGCGGCTGAGGAGCACACCCAGATCGAGAAGGTGGGGCTCATTAATAATGAGAAGTCCTCCAAGTCAGTGGTGGTCGCAAACTACAAAATCAAGCCAGCGGCCGGCCAAGGTGTCATGGAGGTGGAAGTCGTGATGGACGGTAAGAAGTTACTACGCGTAACTCGTGACGTGCAGCACGTCCCCGGCCTTGCTAAAATTTTGAGTGTCACCCACTTGACGAATAAGAGGTATGAGTGCTCAACCGCAGGAAAGGCGCAGTGGTGTGCAATCATGGTGGCGAAGAGGTCATGGTGGAGGTGAAGCAAGAGTGTGGTCGCTACATCGTGGAGACCAAGGTGATTCCTGTGGTATCGGACGTAAGAGAATCACAAGAGCGCGTCGTCAACATGGCCAAAGGAGGAAGCACTAATTTGGACCTCAGGAACTGACTGTTGGGGTATTTGGCACCCGCAACCGTTAAGGAGATGGTGAAGAGCGAAATGGTACACGACCTCGTCGTTGACGATGCAGAAGATGCAAGAGAGATGCAGTGGTGCAATGAAAATGCGAGCCTTGCATTTTGGGCAAGGCACGGCGTACGCCGTTCAACAAGAACATGGCTCGTGCATAGGACCCGCTGAAGGTTGTGTACAACGACGTGTGCGGACCATTCAAAACACTGTCAAACAACGGCTTGAGGTACTTCGTCACCTTCATTGATGACTACAACAAGAAGCTCTTCATTTACTTCATGAAGCGGAAAGGCAAGGTCTTGGACCGGCTGAGGAAGTACATTGTAGTGTTGGACAGGCAGACTGGCCAGAAGGTCAGAGCACTACACAATGACAATGTCGGAGACTACGTGGACTATTGCGCGTGGATTAAGCAACAGGACATCAAGTTGAAAACCACTATGCCGTACTTGCCACAGTCCAACAGAGTGATGGAGTAGGGGAACCAGACGTTAAACATGGTGCAGACCATGCTTGTGGATGCAAGGTTGCCGCGAGGTTTCTGGGCAAAAGCTGTGCTTAGAGCGAGCTACACCATCAAACTCATCCCAACGGTAGTGTTGAAGGATAATTATGGCTGGAAGACGTAGCAGGAGGTTTGGAGTGGGCACAAGACAAATGTGCTACACCTGAAGGTCTTTGGGTGCAAGGCGCACACAATGGTGCAAGAAGCGCAGCAGCATGATAGCAAGCTGGAACCGTGGACGAAGCCGCGCTTGTTCCTTGGCTATTAGAGCGAGCATAATGCGTATTGGCTCTGAGACCTTTACATGCAAGAAATCATCCACAGCTGTGACGTCGAGGTTGACGAGCAGTAGAGCTTCAGCAGCAGCAACAACAACATGAACGTGGTGAACTCCTTAAAAGAGGGGGGAGTGTTCCAGCTCCTTCACTACGAGAAGGAGCTGGCAGACGCGGAGGTTGAGGACGCGGTGTCGAAGTGCAGTGGTGCAGAAGAGGCAGCAGCCGATGCGGAGGACTCTGACGACGATTCAGTTGGGCTGGAGATCCGTCGGAAAGATCCTTTGGAGGAGGCACTACGGGTGCCAAAGCGTGCACTCCTGGCGGAGTTTGAGTCGGGCATCAAAGGAAAATCCTCTGGATGTGCCGTCCATCCGGTCGATGTTTTGCTAGAGCCGGAGAGACCCTTGGAGAGCCGTCTGGTTGATATTTCACCGGAGCAAGCTGAGTTGGAAGCATTGCAACAGAGTGACGAGCCGCCACCAAAACTGCCGCACCGAAGCGGGAGGCAGCGGAGAGTGGAGAAGCGCTTCAACGCAGGCACTGGCTGATGAATTGGAATTTCATGGTGCATGCTGGCTGCATTAACAGAGCCGAGGACTGTGCAAGAGGCACTTGTGCGGCCCGAGGGGGAGCAATGGGTTGCCTCCATCAAGTTGGAGTTGGCGTCCATTATAGAAAACGACACATGGAAGATGGTTGACAGGCCAAAAGATGCCAAGGTCATAGGCTTAAAATGGGTCTTCAAGGCCAAAATCACAAAAAAGGGTGGTGGCAAAGTACAAGGCATGGCACGTGGCGAACGGGTACGCGCATCATAAGGGCAAGCACGATGAGGCGTTCGCCCCCGTCGCCAAGTTCACAAGCATCCGGACGATCCATGCGGTGGCAACCGTAAAGGATTTAGAGCTCCAACAAATGGACGTGAAGACGACCTTTCTTAATAAAATCATCAACAAATAAATCTATATGGAGGTGCTGGAGGGGTGGAGGCGCCGGAGGGCAAGGTGTGCAAGCTGCAAAAGTCTCTGTACAAGCTAAAACAACTGCCTTAATGTTGGTACCAATGATTGGAAAGCTTCATGACACAACTCTGCTTGAAGCACTGTGAGGCGGATCAAAGCGTGCACATGCAACACAAAAAGAAGCTCTATCAGATCGTTGCAAAGTGGACGATATAATGTTGTGCTCCTCAGACCTCCCAAGCCTACAACAGCTGAAGGAGTAGCTGAGCAGCAGGTTCCAGATGTCGGACATGAAGGAGCTGAATTTCTATCTCGGGATGAGCATCATGCGGAACCAGAGAGTGCGCACGCTTGAGCTGGGGCAGGCCGAATACGTGGCCAAGGTACTGAATAGGTATGACGTGGAAGACTGCAAACCAGTCCGCAATCCCGTCTCCACAACCTGTGAACTAAGTGTGGCGATGGCACTGAAAACAAAAGAAGAGTAGGAGGACATGGCAGGGGTGTCCTACCAATCGGAGGTGGATAGCCTTATGTATGCCATGGTGGTGACTTGACCGGACGTGGCCTATGCGGTGGGCCAAATGAGCAGGTATGTGGCCAATCTAAGGCCGCTACACTGGTAGGCGGTCAAGCGCATCCTCCGGACCAGACATAAGGAGTCCTCCGGATCCCTTGTGCCTGGTCTTCTATACGGATGCAGACTATGCTGGCGATGTAGAAAAGTGGAATTCCACATCTAACAACGTGTTCTTCCTCACTGGTATACCGGTCTCATGGTGCAGCAGGAAGCAGGAATGCGTCGCCACCTCCACAATAGATGCGAAGTACATCACGCTGGCCGAGGCGGTCAAGGAAGTGGTGTGACTCTGCATGTTGCTTGGGGAGCTGGACGTGCCGCATCACGAGCCTCCGGTGGTGCATGAGGACAACACCGACTCCATCTCCCTGACCAACAATCCAATGCAGCACAGTAGGACGAAGCACATCGACGTGCATTATTACTACTCACAGGACATGGTTGAAAAGGGGAAGTGGTGCTGTATCACTACAGCACGCACAACATTCTTGCGGATTGCTTGACCAAAGCGCAATCCTCGGAGCGGCATGCGATCGTGCCCGGGCTTGGGATGACCAGCTATGAAGGGCTGGAGGACGCAGCGGAAGATGAGTGAGGGAAAGCAGAATCAGCAGGCATGAAAGGTGCAAGGGGGAGACTGCTGGAATAATTCCCCTCCGCATGTCCATGTGCAGCACCGGAAGGCGCCAACGAGCAAACAGAGAGAGTGAAATCCTCGAATTTGGATCTATTGGCTCAAAGATTGGTCCAATTTCAAATTGTAAGATTACCCCTGAAAGTTGACGAGTTTCTGAATCCGATGGAAGTTGAATCACTGGATTCGCACAAGTAACGAGGGAGATATGAGCTTGTAAAATTGGGGTGTGTGTGGCGGCTGTAGGAGTTAGCTGCAATCTGACTGTCGGTAGAAAATCTGCCAGATTGAGGAACAAAACTACATCTGGCGAATTATCCTGGAAGACTGCCGAGTCCCTCTGGTGGCTAATTCTCCGGAAGTCAGTAATACAAGTTGTTACTGGAGGACATTGCCAAAACCGTGGCTCGGAGTTCGCGACTCTGTAGTACAATTTGTTACTGAGGGAATTTGTCAAAATTCTGACTGCATTTTCACGGACATGTTTCAAACCTTGTCAAATCCCATCATCAAACTGAACACAGAAGTGACCGAGGCACATTGAAACAGTACAGGGAACCCCTCCATCGCGTGCAAAGGGATCTGCACCTCCGGAAAGGCGTTTTGCACGTGAAGGAAGGTGCTACTACGTATGGGCACCATGGAGTCGTTAGGCGTTTCTGTGGTGGGTGAGACATGCGTTTTGGCAAGCATAACTTGGGCTACGCTTGGCTGAATAGCACGCAGTTTGGTGCGTTAGAATGCTTGTGACTAGTCCTATAACTCGTCACATCATGTCTAAGTTTAAAAAACTCATGCAAACGTGGACAATAACTTTCGCAAAAATGACTGTCTCCTAATTCCTGCTCACATAGCGTGAGGTAACCAGAAAGCTCACGCTTAGTCTCAGATTCGCCCAAAAGGTAGATGTGAACCAGAAGAGAAATTAGACACGTTGGAACTGCCACCACACAATTATCTGACACTTGTCATATTCTCCCTCTGGCTCGCCTCCCACTCTTGAGGTTCCTACTACTACACCTGCTCATACCCCAGAGCCTCGTCTTGTGTCACACCCCGCCACTATAGGCCTTGAGCCATAAACACATGGAGTGAGGCTCTATTCCCTCCTCCAATTTTTGGTCACCGTACCCTCTCTACCCTCTCAGCACCAAACAAAATCGAGTGCGTCATCCTCCATGGCCGTACCATCCGCCAGACCCAGTGGCCTCGATGCGCTCGGCCTTGTCAACCCTAACTCGGTTGTGGGATACACACTCGTTTTGTATGAGTTCCACAGTGCCCTTGAGGCTTCAATTGCTGGCTATGTCGGTGCATTCTTTACAGCAAATGGACTCCCCACATTTCCTCCAGAGCATATCATAGTTTGAAAGAATCTAAGGCGGCTGATGCCAATCTCTGGGGGAAAGCAATATAGCAGGATCTGAGGTACCTCAAGGAACACTTCTTTGAGCTTGTTGACCTCACAGCAGGCTGTAAGGCTATCTCAACATGTTGGGTTCTTCACTGGAAGCCGAAACCCAATGGCATGGTTGAAAGATACGAGGCCCAGCTTACTGCCAAAGGGTTCTCTCATATTCCTAGAGTGGGATTCAAAGATACATTCGTGCCAGTTGGGCAGTATACCACTGCTTGTGCTCTTTTGAGTCTGGTAGCACATCATGACTGGGAACTGGAGCAAACGGACGTAAAAAGCACATTCTTACACGGGCGTCTCGATGAGGATAACTTCATGCTACAACCACCAGATTTCACTGATGGCACGAACAGGGTTTGGCGATTACGTAAGGTGTTGTACAACCTCAAGCAGTCACCCCGTCGCTAGAACATGGAGGTCTCCTCCATCCTTGATAGAGATGACTTTTTTCATAGCATGGTATGTTCATTTCTCTTCTTGAGTACTCTCTCAGAGCCCTTTGTGGCCATTCTGGTCTACGTCAATGATCTGCTCATTTTCTCTTCTAACACCACGGCTGTTCATTCAGTCTAGTCCCTGTTGCAATCCACGTACAAGATGAAGGATCTAGGCCCAGGTTGAGTGCTCCTTAGGGTGGAGCTGGAGCGTGATCGTCAGCGTCGTACCCTGCATGTGCATCAAGCCACCTACGTCTGCAATCTGGACGAGAATTTCATGTCCTTGCTGGCTGACGTCTCCACTGCTTGCACACCGATGACCCCAGCAGGTCAGCGCCTGCTAAAGTCACCTGATCCAACACAACTAGGGAAGACAGTCAATGTCGTTGATTACCTCAGTGTGATTGGATCCCTCATGTACGTTGCCATCACCACCAGGGCAGGTTTGGCCTTCTCGGTCAACTTCATAGCCCAGATCTCACAACATTCCCATTAGAGACATCTCAAGGCTGCTCTGTGTGTGGTTTTCTACACACTCATATAGTGTGATTAGGGTTGTACTATCATGCACATCCCTCTGTGGTTGTTGGCGATGACACAGATAATGACTAGGCACACGATAGAGATGTACGCAGTCGCATAGGTTACATCTTCCTTGTTGGCGGGACTGTTGTCTCTTGGAAGAGTAACAAACAGGAATGCGGTGCATGCAGTTTGAGTGAGGCTGAGTACTTGGTACTCCGCGCATGTACATGTCAGAGTGTTTGGATGTCCCTCTTACTGTACTAGTTGTGTTTCCCCATCCTCTGCAACACCCTGCGCTGCGACAATCAGAGCACAAAGGCAACTGCTGAGCAAGATGGCATGGATCATTCCCGCACAAAGCACATCAACATTGAGCATCACTTTCTGAGTGAGTGCATTGCTACCGAAAAAGTTCAGGTCGTGTGGGCTGATACTGGTCAATAGCGTGCAGAATTTCTTACCAAGGCACTCATCAGTGGCATGTTCAAGGCACCCGTGCATGCTATTTGTATGATGCGTATGCGTGATACTCATGATTGACGTGGGTTGTCCTCACATATGATGCATGGAAATGTCTAACTTAATCTTTCATGTGTGTATGTGCTGTTCATCTGTGGGTCATGGAGGAGTGGTATTAAAGGGTGTGATACACGCAAGTGACCTCTTGAATCTACTCACTCACACGTATTATCACTGCAGGTGATTGATCTGAGTCAAAGCTTTCGGGTACAATGATGATGTACACATCATGGACATACACAATTGGAGGTTTAGCCAAGTGCCCAAATGGTGGCCACATTATCCATTCTGGATTTGTTTGAGAGCTTGACTACAGTGATCAGTCTAACATTCTTGTCATCTTCTTAGAATGACATGGAGCACATGTAGCAAAAGGGGAGCATGCATCCACATGAGCTTGTGGCTGATGTGGTTGACAGTGACTGAGTCATGCATGTGATAGACAGGTGCTGCTGGGTGCTGATCCCTCAGGACCACGCGACTGGGTTAACCCGGTGTGTGAGAAACCACCGGAAGCTCACTCGCTTACCGGTTTGGTGCAATCCCTAGGTGGCATCCGGGCCCCACGACGAATGCCTCGCGTGGGTGGCCCAGTCAACCAGTGTGTATCACCTAGTTTCCCCACCACTTGAGTTACTTGTTGCCTGTTGTTCTTCTCTTCAAAAATAAGGGCTCCACTTTTTCCATTCCATGGCTATGCATGTGGCATCCATATCTTGTGTGTCACCTTGTGCATTCTAGCAAGTATCACCACCTACAACCCAGGAGTCCTGGGTTACATACGTGGCAGGATACCCTTGCTAGGTCACATTTCCATTTGCGCGCGGTCAAGACAAGACGAGATGAGATCAATCTCATCTGGAACTTTATGTGTTGCCCCAAATCTCGATCTGGTCTCGAAATGGTTCAATACAATCAGGATGTTGTCCCAAAGTCCGAGATTAATTGCAAGATTTTGAGATGCCAAAATTTCCGAAATTGCAAGATGTGATCAATCTTGAACGCTGAGCCTTACTTTTTGTCGACCGCTTCAAGCAGAATGTGTTCATCCTCATCCCCCCTTCACCCTCCCAAGGCTCCTCCTCTAAGATCCTCCCATGGGTCCTCTTGCCTTGTCTGTTTCCCTACCTCATTTTGGGCCTCCGTCTATCCTCCCCACTCCCATCCCTCCCTCCTTTCTCTTCTATTTTCATTGTTGTGTTAGTCTGGTGATCTCTAGATTTTTTGTCAGTCACTCACTGGGATACCACGAAGTTTGACAGCTACTTCGACATCATCAGCTTGCACTAGCATACCCTCAGGTGTTCTGCTCTTGGAGGTCATATTTTTGGTGGTGCTGCTCTCGTCTGTTCTTAGCTCAGTTGTGTAGGGATTTGATTCCGCACCTGGTGCTTTTTCGGTTTGTCATTTGGAATTTTTAGCAGTTCATAATAGTGTTGGGTTCTTACTAGTTGTTTCTTGGAAGCTTGCAGCCTGTAATTCTTAAAATTGTGCAAGGGAAGAAGAGCAAGGGAGAGAGTGGGAGAGAGGACGACACCATGGATTTGTTTACAATCTCACTTAGAGAAAACGGGTGAGTACCGTTTGCATGGAGAGAGGCCTTGGGCTGGTGAGCCAGCCCCACCTTGTGCATCACACATGAGATGTGGCTGCCGCCACCCTTGGGGTTGAGCCAGACCTCATTAGAATAAACCTGAGAGCGGCTGAAGCTGGAAAATTAGGCAGCATGACCACAGCAGGATCAACACCCGGCAGCTAACCTAAGGCGACCATAGAACCAACCATGCATACAAGAGAATCCACATCATCCTAATGTGTATGTGGGAATGCCACCAAGTGAGCTTTATGAAAAAACATTGTACGTCATGTGTTACGAAGAGCTGCTGGCTGGCCGATTGGCATAAGCCCTATGCTATCCAAGTGGTTGTGGCAGCAAGAGTAGATTCGGCAAGAGCGCCATAAAACTTGAATGTACCATTTCTGCTGAGGCCCGCTTGTTTTGCACAGAAGCCATGTTGATTCACTCTCCTGCATAGATGTGTGTGCGTAGACTGGTGGACAGTAATCAATGTATTGGTAAGTCAGCACTTGAGCACCAATACCAACACCCCCCTGGCCTACAGACGAAGAACCACACAAGTCACAAGAGACAATACGGGATATACATGGAGAGAGAACAATGTACACTGGAGAGCTACAAGAGGGCAACTGAATTTAAGCTAAATCAGGTGCAGAAGGTGTACATATCAGACTAACTACATGTACGGCAAACTTGAATGAGCCAGAGCTGAGTGCCTTCGTCAGGAAATCAGCCCAATCAGGTCGTGTGTCCACCCAGACAACATTCATAACACCAGTAGCCATGTATTCACGAACAAACTGATGCTCGACTCCAGATATGCTTGGTGCGTGAGTGGTGCATGCTGTGATTTTCAACAATGACCTTTATGTGTTTGTTGTCATAGCACAGAGTGATGTAGCGCATTGGCACACATCACTGTTGCAAAAGTCAACACATCCAGCCATCTTCACACATACATGGGTGTTAAATTCGGCTTTTCTGGAGCTTCGAGCAACACAACTCTGCTTGCCGCAATGTCTCCAACCAAGAAGGCATAGCCTGATCTACTGTGTGCATCAGTTTCATGAGCCCAGCCACTATCAATGTAGCCATCGACAACTATAGACGGTTGTGCCCTGAAGCACAGCCCAACATACGCTTTTGAGAGTGCATATTGAAAGACACAAAGTTCAGCCTCAAGATGATGCTGCCATGGACGTTGAGAGACACATCAAGGAGTGCCACTGTGCCAAGTAGTCAACATCAAACTCAACATCTGCACGTGTCGTCGTGGCGAGACACATCAAGGAGCCAATGAATTGAAGATAGTCAGTGCCCTCGACTTCCTCCACCAGATGAGCCACATCAGATGTTTTCAGAAGTGTCTGGCCAGTTGGTGTCATGGGTGTAGGTCAGTGAAATTTCCACAATCAAGGGAGAAAAGAGTTCACAAAGGCTGCAGATATAGGAATCCTGGTGTACATGTAGTGTGCGATTTGGACGGCCCTGCTCGAGCTCCATGCCAAGGAACACCCGAGCGGGGCCAAGGTCCTTGATTTTGTAGACCAACTGCAACAAGGAATTCACAGACTGCACAAGAAAGGACTCGGAGAGGCAATAAGAAATTCATCAACATAGGGAAGGAAGACAACAAAAGGAGATGATGGAGGACCAAGAAACATTATGGGATCAACTGCACTACGGTGGTATCTATCCCTCTCAACGGTAGAAGTGATCTCCATGTTCCAGCAGCAAGGAGAGTGCTTCAGTCCATACAAGGCATTGAGAAGAGACCTTGTTGGCGCCATCGGTAAGACCGGATGGTTGCACCATGTAGATCTCCTCATCTAAGGTACCATGCAGAAAGGAATTTTTCACATCGATTTGTTCGAGTTCCCAGACATGGTGTGCCACTAGACCAAGGAGGTCATAGACAGTGGTGAAGTACCCGAATGGTGCCAATGTCTCATCAAAGTCCACGCCTGGGATTTGCAAAAAATCCTCTGAGGTGAGACGTGCCTTGTAACGATCAATGGCACAATCGGGCTTCAACTTGTGCCAGAAGATGTACCGTGTAGAGACTGCTTTGCGACCAGGCGGCAAGTCTACTAGCTCATACACCTCATGCACTTGAAGAGCACCCAGCTCTTCCTGCATGGACGTCTCCCAGCGAGATGAGTCCATGGCCTCACGAGCCTCACGCACCATGGTGGGCTCGAGACCTAGGAGAGAGGCCACTGGCTGCAAAACAAGCAGCGAAATAGCCTGAACAGAGGTGTCAATGGTACTGTGGAACTCCTAAGAGATGAGAGAGTAGCCAAGAGCTGTCCCAGGGTACATGGCGCCCACGCCAAGGCCCTCCAAGGCAGTGGTAGCAAGATGTAAGGCATGCAAAATGGGGTCATCTGACACAACACCACTGTGGGACGGAAGGGCACAAAGCCGATCCCCACAAGGGGAAGGCTGCGGGGAGGAGAGGACAGGACTGACCAGATCTGATGACAGAACAGGAGCCACAGGGGACTGAGCAACAGCAGTTGGTGGGGCCGACAAGGACACAGGAGACTTGTCAGTGAATGGAGGAGGACGAGAGATTCGGTCAGCAAAGGGAGGACTGGATGAAGAGCCAGGCGGATTGGACAAGAAAACAGAGGCACCATTGAAGGACGCATATGGGAATACGCTCGGTACTACGTGAAGGCTGGGGTGTGAGGCACTATCAGAGGAAGAAGATGGGGAGACGCTGGATGCTTTGTCACAGCCGGAGTGCGAGGCACCATCGACACTGTTGCCACGATCCAAGGAGGCAACAGGACCGAACAAAGGGGAGAGCCCCCTCCTCCCCCCCAAATGAGAGAGCGGGAAAAGGATGTCAGGAGAGGCAAGATGATCAAAGACGAACATAAATAAACGTACATCACGAGAATCAATGACATGATGGAAAAAGAGATCCTAAAAGCACCAGGATTCGGATTGAGAATAAACACCGAGAAAGACACAGAGGTGACCCCTACTGGACAGCTTTTCTTCACGCATGTCATTATTGAGTCAGACCGTAGCACCACAGCCCCAGAGACGAGCCGAGCGAAGATCAACATGACGACCAGTCAAAGAGGTGTGTGCTCTGGAGACAACGACGTTGTGACATGGATGAGTAGAAAGACAAGAGAAGAAGAAGGGAGATAAAATGGAACACAAAACATATGAAAAAGAGCACACAATACAAGACGACCGGAGGACTGCAGCAGGACAATGCCGACACCACGGCTGGACACAAAATCCATATCCTAGTCATCAGAGGTGGTCATAGATAGCAGGCTAACCTCAAGATCGGGTACACTCATATTTTCTGGCAAGAACAAGTCTCCCCTAGGCCCAAAAAAATGCATGACACCAACACCCTGGACAGGAAGTTACTGGCCTGAGCCAGTGTGGATGAAACAAACAGAACCAACGAGGCCAAGGGAGACAAATGCAGGATGACTCAACATCATGTGATGCATGGCGCCAGAATCAATGAGCCAGAAACTGGAAGAGGAACGAACTGACGGCAAGATGCGAGATACAACGACAATACCAAAGACAGGAGAGGACGACTGGCCAAGCAGAGGAAGAAAGCGCGGGAGGGAGATGGACTGCTAGTGCTCTACCCGAGGGGTATCTACAGGCAAGGTTCCCTGCAGTGCCCCAGACCCAGCACTCCGGAGCTAAGATTTAACCTGACATACAAGAAAAGATGCAACGCTCTCACATCCCTTGTTACAAAGACGGAGGAGGTCAGTAAGTGTTTTCTTGAGCCTGTGCTTAAATGCACAGAAATCATTGCGATGACTTCCATCGTAGTATTCACAGCATGAGCAATTACCGTCATGCAGCTAGGAGGGAAGTGAGTAGTAGGCTGACTTCGGCGCATCGGACTGGAGGGAGGAAGCCAGCCAGGCCCGACAGTGCCAGGAGGCTGGGAAGCGATTTGGTGAAGGTGACCAGAAGAGGCAGAGGACTCGGAGGTGCCAGCGGGAGAGGACGCACTGTTAGATCCTGCAGAGGACAGAGATGAGGAGCTGGTGGACAGGCCGGATGCTGTGGTAGTGCGTACCCACCGTGCATGCATGGCGACGGCCAGGCATCATCTAGGGGATGAGGATACTTCAAGGGAGAGTGGATGGTCTGGCCACAGTTCACCAGCTGGTGATGAGGGAGTTGGAAGCAGAGGAAGAATTTCCTCGACCCTTGCCCCCACCATTGCTAGCACCACCATCACGACCCCCACCCCCACGACCACGGCCCGCACCAAGGGTAGCATGAGCACCACCAACCGAGGAGGAGGTGGTGCCAGGGGAGGATGAGGAGGAAGAGACAGAGGAGGAAAAAATGGTAGTTGAAAAGGCAGCATCAGCAAAGCGATGTAGGTGCTTGTTTTGAAGATTGTCCCACCAGTTGGTGAGACGTGCAGCGGTGAACTCATAGAGTGCTCCAATGTCCGGGGTGTATCAGCAGAAACGGGGTCGGATGCAAGGTGCTCAAGCTCAGACGGAGGAACATGGAGAAAGAGATCAAAGAGCTCACCGATAAGGCCGGTGATAATGGAGGGACATGCAGAGAGCTGCCCAGATGCAACCTTACAAATATCGCGAAGCAGTTTGAGGCTGTGAGCCTAGTATTCTGCCGTCTCATTAGCCAACATGTGGAGCTGGTTGAACTGCACTGTGAGGGCACTCTGTGAAGAATGGCTAATAGCAGTGTTAAGGTAGTGGATGAGTGCATATATTTCTACAGGATATACAGTAGTGCCGCGTGCTAGGTCAGCATTGTACTCGCCTATGTCCTCTGTGAGGTTGTCAGGGAAAGTAGTGATGAGCACGCAAACAGTGCATGCAAACTCAGTGAGAATAGGAACAAAGGGTCTGGCAGAAGTGGGAATAGGTGGAAATTAATATTGCCAGAGCTGCTCACCTTACACCCATGAACTAAAACATACCTCCCACGAGGAGAAGGTAACCTTGTTAGTGAAATGCGGCGGCACAATCTCAAAGTCTTGCTGGCAAGGAATTGGCAGGAGGGTGCAAGAAAGAGCAGCTGTAGGAACAGCTGCAACAACAGAGGATTTTCAGGATCTCCAATGGCAGTGGCATCAAAAGAGGATGAGACAGTAGCATCCCCTGAGCCAACGGCTCTTACGGTACCAACAGCTCCAGCAGTCTCAACAACTCTTGCACCAACAGCAGCTGCAGCAACATGATCGCGTGGAAAACGAGAGTGAAATGAGGATTGAGAGTAAGAGAATGATGACATCACCAACATTTATAGCAGAATCCATAGAGAGATCAAGAAACTGCGTAAGACCCATCCAAGAGAAAGAGGAAGTCAGTAGGAATGCGTACCCTGTGGAGTACCAGGCAGCAGTGGGAAGAGTGGTGGCAGCACAATAGCAGAAGATGCAGACAGCACAGAGACCCAAAATGCTGTCGAGACAATGAGGCACAGAAAGCTGGTCAGTGTGGCCGTGGAGACGGCTGCTGTGGCTGCACATGCTGCTACGAGGGTGCAGACACGACCTGTGGTGAGAGAGGTAGCTTCTACGGTGAAGAGGTTGAGAGAAAAGGTGGTGGTCCAAATGGATTGGACTGCAGATGAAGCCGATGTGGCTGCTCTGGCAGCAGCGGAGGCGACTTCTCCTGC
>SZWC01012257.1:29283-41690 GCA_023375785.1 Penium margaritaceum | reverse complement strand
TAGAAATACCTATACACACGATGAATCGCACATAGGTATGAGTGGTTTAGGGGCTATGCACATTGCTCCCAAAGCTTAACCCATGGCAGAGCCTTGTCCTTTGTCCTCCACTCCTTACCCTTGTCCTTGTATAGTTGCACATGTACAACTTCTTGCAAGTAGGAGGAGGCTGAATTTCAAGTCCGAGTGTCTCCTTGCACATCGGTGAAGGGTGTGGACACATCTTCATGTTGTTAATGTTCTCACCGGACTTGGACAATCCCCTGAGCTGTTCAACACCTCAAACTTCCAAAGGATCAATGGTTTTACTTTGGGTGACAAGTTTGGGTTTCTCCTTTACCACTGTTAGTGTCAATAACAAATGAAAGAAGATCAACCTTGTGCCATTTCTTTTGCGTGATATAGCACTAGATTGGTGGCTTGATCTAAAATTGCATCCACCAAGAGCATACAACCAGCAAGGCCATATCAATTGTTGGGACTGCCACTTTCACATCGTCCGCTGAAATTAATCTAACTTCTGAGTGAGTTAGAAATGACATTGTCCTTTAATCCACAAAAATACTAGAACAACATTATGTGTGCCATTCTTGTGCATTTTGTAATGTTGAATGATAATTTTAATACGTAGTACTAGTTGTAGCAGATTTTTCAGTCCAACGTAGTCGAGTGCCCAAGGATTTCCAATGACATCATGATCGATAATGAAATCAATCCAAGTGAAATGTTTTTTTTTAACAAAACCAGTGTCAAGCATAGTATTAGATGGACAATTACAACATTTGACACCTTGAAACCCTTCCATGTATGATTGAAGCACATAGCCAAATGGAGAACACAAACTACAATACACTTATGTAGGAATCCAATGGCTCGCAACCCCAAGGATATAACTTATACTCTAATGAAGGGAAGTTCAATTTGTTGGAGATAGGCAACATATATTGGCAAGCCTAATGGATTTTATAGACTTGTGAGAAGCCAGACCATGTTTTGTGAGACTTTCATGCGTAGCAAAAGTAATCTCTAAGGAAAGGGGGCCGTAGAAGTTTTCTAAGTGGAGATATAAGATAGAGGAGGAGTAGGTGGCAAAGCTCCTTTCCATTCCAAAAAATCTACACCACATAATCGTCCTTATGAATGGATTTCACTAGCACAAAGAATGGTTGTTCATGTTTGACACATCAACTATAGAAACAAGGAAGACCAACTGGTCATACTACCATGGGTGCAATTTGAGGAGTTAAAAAAGTCAAAAAATGATACTTGCGTTACTCAGTCTTGGGGAAATCACTCTGACCTAGGATTGACTGGGTTTGATGCTAAAGCTAAGAGTCTTGGGAGGAAAACCATGTAGACAAAACGTCTTTACAAGCCACTGAACGACGGCCACATGATAATCCTGTGATGTGATTTCCTGCATTGGCACAAACTACACAATGATTGCTATAGACGAGTTGTTTTCATCGATGTTATTGGAAGGAATTTCAATCAACCTTTGATTGCGAGATCCATTATGGAATAACGGTTAGGAGAAGCATCACATGCAAAAGGAATGAAAGAAGTAGCTATATCTACAACACCACAAAAAATGTTGGTATCACTAGGTGTGTGCCAGAGATGCATGTAATGTGGAGCTCAGACATGGTTAATCCACGTGGACTCAAGAACCATGAGAGATATAATCATAGACAAAGAAATGAGTCCTACAACCTAATCAACAATGAAGTTTACAATCATTATAGAGAGAGTTTCACTCATTTTCAAGGAGTTTGGCGGATTGTTTCCTGAAACAACTGCCCTTATAACTTCCTCGATTCACAAGTGATGATCACATTTGCATCAAGATAGGAAGATATCCAATGGTCAAGGATTATTGTGCAATTAGCGACAAAAGTTATCATGAAGATGGAAAAATAGCTGCGCTACATAAGATCCTCAAGTAGGGGTTCATGAGGCCATCCAAACCACCATATCTAGCCCTTGTAAACTTTATGTAAGGAAAATCCAGAGGAACTTCAGTGTTCTTGGACTAAAAGAAGTTGAAATTCAATTCCATCAAGAACTCATACCCAGACTTACAGCGAACAAAATATTTCACTAAATTCAAGGATCCAAAATTTTACGAAGATTGACATAGAAGTCAACAATCATGAAACCATGTACTTGATAAAATCATGGAGAAGAATGCTTTGCCCACCCACAATGGGAACTTTGAGATCACTTTCTTTCCGTTCTTACTAAAAACCAAGCAAAATTAATGGCTAGAATTAAAACTATTATTGAGATCTACCTAAATGACTACATCATTGTCTGTTTGAATGATAACATTGTGTGTGATTGCAATCCAGAGGAGATTCACAGATATCCCAAAAACGTTCTCAAAGTTTTAGAAAGGGAGAAATCCCACATAAAACTACCAAAGTAATGACTTTAGTCAACTACTTTTTGGGCAACATCATTAATGGTGGATGAATCACGATGGACGCGAAGAAATTGGAGGCCAATGCTAGCGGCTGTTAGCCACAAAACGTTTGAAACTTCATCCTATGAATAACTATGCAAAGCTGTAAGTGCTTCTCTCTTATGTCACTCATAGAATCATCAATTGAACCAAGGATATAAAAACCAGAGAAATTCAACAAATTGCATACTGATACTATCTCATCACCAACCTTTCTATTGGTAGATTTAAGGGTGTAATCCTTAATAATCCTCAACACATCTGATAGGGGGATTAAAACCATTCTCCTCCAAGACAATGGTGATTGAGAAGAATTGGTCGCGTATATATTACATAAACTATGCAGACAAGAGCTAGACTATGTAAAAAAAAAAACAAAACATTGGAAAATGTGCACACATTGACTTCATGGTGATGTTTATTGGAATGCAAGCTATCTATCATCTGCATCAATGAATGATGTTACGGTAGTATTTGTTGAAATACCTTGAAACACATCCAATTCCAAGAAATTGACAAAATTGATGCGCTGGAGTTCCTTGAGTCAAATTTTGTCTTTGATATTGACTTCCACACTCAAGATATAAAGTAAACAATGCTTTGAGTCGATGAACAGATTTGGTGGCTGGAATTAACCCAGTGCTCCTTTTCTTCGAATTTAATGTTTTTTGCACTAGTCGTAATCGTGCCACTTTTTCGTTCAACAAGTTTAACGGAACACTAAAATAATTTTCCCTTGAAAAAAACGAATTGAAGGTGTCATGGTTAAAATTACTTTTTAAACTAATCCGAGTTCTGAGGCTTTGTGTGGATTTGCAGAACAAGTGAGAAATAACATTTGGTGGTTGTGCGCAAAAATGCATTGAAGCGCATCAAGTCATCAGACACCCAATCGAGGGCACTTCAAACTTCATTAATGGAGTCATACGTGTGAGAGAAATTTGGATCGAAATAACTACGTCATAGAATGAGAAAATGGACACTTTCACACCACTACCTCATCCTTCTCCTCCACACCTTCATCTTCGCACATGTCATGACCATACATGCCATTGGCATGCTTTTGGAAATCGGCCTGGAACACATGGACAAAGCCAGCAAGAGCCTAAGCATTGCGCACCATGGCCGGGTTACGGTCAATTTTTTCCATGCAAAAGGAAACCACTTGCAAGCAGATTCTTTCACTATGGTCATGCCAAGTGAAAGATTGCCTCCTTCGCGTGTCTTGTCCACAGCCCACATGCCGAAATGCTCCTCCACGGTGTTCTTCAGAGGGGAGATGAGATTGACATTAGCCGGTTGCGTTTTGGGGGTACATCCAGCCGGTATGTACACCAGATGCATGTGTGGGAAATTGCTTCGCAGCCAGTCGTGGAAAGCAGCACTGTAATGCGGAGGCCATGCATCCAGGTGCAAGAGCATGTGCACCTTCCCTGGGGTCCAGCTATACGTATGACACTTGCACTCGTAGTACGGCTGGACGTTGCCACGCACAAACTGCATGGTTGTCTCACCATTCACCCAGTGAATGGGCGTGTGGGACAATGGCCAGTCGCAGTCAAGGAGTTCGCGCGCGTGCGGCCCTCGAGGCAGGCATCATTTGGATTTGCCTGCAAAGATCAGTTGCAATGGTAGGAAGTCACCATTGAATGAGGATATCACCAAAACGGTGATTGCACGCTTGTCGTCCAGCCCAATGATGGACACATCGCTTGCGCCTTTCGGTGCGTACGTGTGATCTGTCGCCGGAAAGAGCTGGATGGCCGTATGATCAACGTTTATAACAAAAAACGGAGGAATCTGATGGTATGGAACAAGTCCAGCTGCATGCATGTGAAAATTATTCACTTCTCCTCCCAGTCGTCGGGCACCATCTGGGCAGCTGTTGTCCCTGCACGCCATGACCAACCCAAAGTTTTGGTGATGAACTTGTGGACCCACGATCTGCCAAAAGCTCGATTGCCGAGTTTTGCAAGGTGTTGGGGGCATGACGGCCGATGATGCCCCGGATCTCACGGCGGATGCTCTTACTCTTTTATGGGTTCCCCGCAACATGGGATTTCTTGAGGGTGACCTTGATTTCATCCACAATAGCTGGATGAGAGGCCATCCATGCCGTCTTCACCCTGCTGCCATGTTGTATCTTCTTCTTGTTGATGGGAGATGAGGGTTCGATCTTCATAGCAACAGTTGTAGCATGGACGTAGTGGTCCTTCAAAACCTTGGTCCCAGGGACGAACCACGATGCCACTGCGCTTACTGCCAATCGGCTGAAAACATTCATGCCGTCAGGGGTGCGGAAACTTTGCTTCAAGTGCTTGACTTCAGTGTAGATGGTCGGATGGGCTTTCACTGCGCGATAGATGGCTAGGAAGTGCCAGCTCCCAAACCAGGCAGCATACTGTCCCTGCCGCTGCCATTGTCCGCTGCGGGAAGTGGAGGCCAATGTTGTCGTCTGGCTCACGGGGAGGAGGATGTTGTACTCAGTGTCTGTACATTCGTCGGACGCCTGACTGCTAGAGGACGAGAACGTGGCACCGCCATGACCGCTGTTTGTAGTGTCGTTGACGCTGTCGCTATCACTCCATGGAGGCAACGGCTCTGTTGGCTCCTCGATGCGGAGTGCCCCAGGCTGCATGCATCTCATGGGGGTAGGAGGATGCAAACGCTTCTTCGGACGCTCCTCCACAACCTTCGCCTTCCCCTTGTCGAGTGAAGAAGGACGGGAATCCGTGGCCCGCGGTGGTGGTAATGCTCCCGTGCCCTTGTCGACCCTCTCAGTAGGCGTTGAAGTCGTGCGAGAGCTGCCATGGACGTTGTTGGACAAACATGACGGTACGAGTGACAAGGGGGACTCAGCAAGGACCTCATTGGATGACCGTGCATCGTTTGCACACGAGGAGTTGACTGGCGAAACTGTTTGTCTTGGGGAAACTGAATCGTCGAACATCAGCGTCGTGTTCTTTCTAGGACGTCCCACTGGATGTTTCTCTAGCTTTGGCCTGGGTGGTACGTCATGCCCAAGCTGGGACTCTAGACAATGCATGCGCTCCTCTGGCGACACCTTTTGCAGGAAGGGTTCCATGGTGGGTATGATGCTCACGGGCCAAATGTTGTGTATCTTGACAATTGGTGGATGAGTTACAACAGGACAGGACACGATGACTCTGAAAGTGCTTTGCGACGCACATTTTGCCAATGGACACATGAAATCTCACCGCCGCCCTCGCAAAGCGATGGCACCAACGTCCATGGTATTAGTGCATGATGAGAGCCGTTCGCAGGATGTGCAAAATCAATGATAACAAAAAAATATGAACCGGCTCGTTCGTCGAATTCAAGGAGGAGGGTCTTTGCAAATTCGCGGAAATAGGATCACCAAAATAACTCCAAAATAAAAAACCTATACAAAATCATGGATCACATAATTCACAAAAATGTATTGTGCAAATTCAAAGAACACAGGGGTAGCTCTTTACTTCTCAAAATAAACCTGTGCCTTGTGAGGATGTTTGCAAATTATTGCAATGATTTTGGCACTAACAAGTAGACATAATTGTTGTTCAAAGAATTATTTAAGTGAGGAATATGTACTTTCCAGGTTTCTATAGCACCAAGTGACAAGGTAAAAACAGATGATATTTGAGAAGTGCCACACAACCAGTCGAATAATGAAGTTTATGGCAAAGGACAAGATGTTACAAAAACTGGTAAGAAATGACTTGTGGGACAAGATGCAAAAAAAAGAGGTGAGCTATTATAAGATGTGCGACATGTGTTAATGCCATATGTCAAGGCAAACTAAACCTTCATGTTTTGTTCAACTGTTGTCAAATTGAAGGAGCCATGGTTTGACATCTCCATAGATTTTGTTATAGGCTTGCATGTTACATTTGACAAGCTAAGCATAGGGCTTGTGATAATGGATGATTCTCAAAGATGTACTTCATCTTGACGGCAATAATCTTCACCGGCAAGGAAACTATAATGATGTTTTTTAGCTATGTTGTCCAACCACACGTCTTCCTCTCCTCCATCACTTAGACGAAGATGGAAGATTCACGAGCACAGTTTTATGGGAGCCGAGGACTCATTACGGTTAGATACAACTATCAATGACCTTTCACACCAAGACTGATCAACAGACTAAACGCAATGATTAGGCACTTGAAGAACCACTTTGAACCTCTATGCAAACCAAGGAGCTCTAAGACAGCCAAAGAGACCTACATCAATAGAGAAATTCCTTTTTAGCGGACATTCACCTAAGTTTTGGAATGCACCAAGCTGCCGTGGCTAGAAGGGGAGGACATACACGACTCTCTTAACTTGGTATGTAAGATTCTCTTCTCTTACCTTCAATTTCCACGCAGGATGCTCTATGGATTCTCTTAGTGATTTACTGAGGTATTCTTGGAAAGTTACACCGACTGTTGGTCTTCCCTTAGAGATTTTTTTGACTTATTTGGAACCTTTTAAAGTGTGTCAAAAACATGATCCAGAACCGTATTGATCCTTTAATGCAGTCTAGTCAACAAGTTTATGGCGTTAGACATTTGTGAGGAACCCCCTTCATATTCTCCAAAACGCTCAAATTCTCAACGGGGTTTCTCAAAGCAGCCACTTTTCATATGCATCACACACGTTGCTGGGCTCGGGTTCTAATGATCCAAAGTATGCTATTACAAGAATGTGCTTGATTGTTCTACTTATCGTTGAATATCTTTCTTACTTATTGTTGAATTACACTTACTCCTAACTACAGATTGTTCAAGGGTTCTATTTTATCAATTGTTACTTTCTCAAACCTTCTACATGTTCACCATTTAGGCTATGCTAGGTGTTAGAAAACGCTTTATTGCTTCCTCACTCATCGCTCGCTCCACTACGTGCTTTGTCATTACTCCATCGCTTGGTCACTTTCTAAAGGGGCAGAAGTGTCATGTTTTGAAACTTGAATGATGTCATTTCAATCCAATTTGGAAAACTTGATGATCAAAATGCCATATTCTCGTATGCATATGTAAGACCCGTTTTTGGCAATGGTGGAAGGTTTTTGCTCTAGTAGCTACCAGAGCAAAAACATTGTTCATTAGGATCCCTTTGGAAAGTGGAAATGATTTATCTTGACTAATGAAACCATCCACGTCATTGAGACATTAATATGAAACTCATGAATTGGAGAAGGTGAACCACAAGCAATGTAGACGGAGACCGCACAAAAGATAACCCAGTTTACAACCATAGTGCATTCCCAACCATTTTTTGACAACGACGACAAAGTTTCCTAAAAACAAAATCTTTCTCATCATGTGTCCTTTGTGTTTGAGGATGTTTGTGCATTTTACCCATCTTGGGGCCAGTTCATTGTCCTTTCCTTTGTTACTTGCGGTTTTTTCCATATAGCTTCACATTGAGTTGAAGTAAGTAAGATACAATATGGAGTCTATTCATCTTCATCACACTCTTTAAAGAATTTCCATTTTTCTTACATAACCATTAGATTGGCATATCTAATTGGCAATGACAGAGATAGCAGGCCTTGATATCGATTCAATTTGAATTCAATACATCTTATGCATTGGAATGCATCCTCCACACTTGTGACACATGTGCAATTCAAATAGGTACCTACACTCGTCATGAATTTTGCGCGTTATTCTGAGTTTGTGCGCGATGCAAACACAAAAAGTAGGATATGTTTGCCATGTCTTGATACAAGTGTCTTTACCCCCCTTCATTTTGCCATACCAACGTTTTGAGTTCATACCTTCCCTGCGGTCCGCATTTTGCATTAATCTTTGAACATCTTGATTTCACGGCCTATTTCTCATTGATACCCTAGATTGTTGCTTATGTTTTGACACTTGCACTAAACACTCAACCTTGTTCAAGTCCGTATTGGACATACTTGTCTTGTAAGAAGGGACAACGAGTGACTCTCCACAAGGAATCGCCTAAGGATAGTAGATGAACATGGGGACAAGAACGGTTTGAAGGGGTAAATTTTGTTTTAACATTTAAAATTGGCCATTTTTAGCATGAACACTTGTAAAAGATTGAATGTGATTTAGTTTCATAAGTACATGCTTAAAAACTTAAAAAGACCAAGGCATATTGAAAACATTGTTGGCTCTCATTAGACCACGATTTTAAATACATTCTACATCGATTTTGTATGTAATTTCTTTGTGATGTTTCTTAAATAGGAGTGCTCCTCTTTTGAAGCGTGAATTGATGCACATGTAAGGAACACTAACACATAAACCTCAAAGTCATGCATTATAAATGCATCTCTAATCAATGAAATGACATGTCTGTGTATCAAGGGGTAGGAAAATTTAAGGTGTTGTGGTGGTGAACATGTCTAAACAAGAAATGAAAGTTTTTGGCTGCAGAACTCAATGCATGATTAGTGTCTAAGCTGCTCCTGTGTATGTGGAGGTATTTGAACTGCATGGTTACTTCTCGCATACACAAGAAAAACATGTAGGATAGCTGTGCACATGCAAATACGTGCATTTCCTTTCTTCTCACCAAGAGTATCAATCTCATGTCAAGCCATGTATGCCACCTAAACAGCTTGCTATTCTTATCACCCCAATCCGAACATATGATTATGTCAATTTCATACTTATCAGTTCATGTGTTGTGTTAAAATTTTCAAATAAAGCATGCGTGATTCTTATATGAAGGTCATGCATACCTGATGTAAATTTTCTACATGGAAGAAGAAAGTTTCAGGAACATCATGTGGAACTCGTTTATAAGACTTATTTCTACAGTAATGCAATGTTATGTTTTCATGGAGTCTAGTTAGTGGTTGAAGCATACACCCTTGACACTAGATAGGATTTAAGACAACACTTGTGGGAAACTAGAATAATTGACATAGTAAGGAATTTCATCATTTTTAATACAATAGTATTATAGTATTTTTGAAATGAAAGATACCATATCAGACAAGCCCAAAGGTTTTGCCTGTAATGGAGGGCCATGAAACCAGTCACCTAGTTGTTGAATTTTTATTTGGGGTACATGCAGGGATGAACCACAAGATTTGATTGTGTATGCCTTACCTGGCATTTGGAAGAATAAAACTACTCTGCGAGGCATTCGGAAGCATAAGACTTCCCTGCCTAGTGACTTGAGAATATTAATAGTTAGCCCATGAACCGCGAGAACATTGACGACATCATGACATCATCACTTTATTTGAACATTGAAAAACCATCATTCTAAGGGTTTGTGAATTTCTTAGGGTGGGGTTTGCGTTTGGTTTGCTAGGCGTGGCTAGCATGGGGTCCAGCAGAATCCCGCGCAAAAAGAAAACCCGAAATGCCTAATGTACTTCTGGTTGTAGTTTGGTTATTGTTTGAATGTTAAAAGTAGAAGGGTTTGTATTTTTAAGACGCGGACCCCCTTATTCTATGTAGGTTTTTTTTTGCGCGGGCTCAACCTGCGCAAAACATAGAAAACCCTAAATCAAACTAGGGGGTTTGCGTGTCGAGGGTGATGGACATGACCCACCTCGCTTAGCTGGATCATTATTCTCGTGTGGGAGGGAGAAATGCGAGGGTGATGGACATGCCCCACCTTGCTTTGCTCGATCAGCAGCACATACCGCTGATCAAGCGGTGAACTGACTGGGCAGGGTGCTAAGATATTTTGTTCGCTTGGCAGGGAAACACCAACCACTTTGCGGATTAGGTAAAAGGGCAATTATGCGCACTGTTTTGACGTCCATTACCCAGCAATTTTCGTTCCTGTCCGAAAAGTTTGTCTCCATCTTCAGTCGTCGTCCTTAGGCGATTGCTGGTAGAGAATCGCTCGTCGTTCTTTTTTCCTGGACAAGTGGGCCCAGTGGCCCCGAATCAAAAGGGCTGAATTTTCGCCGCGTGCGACGCTGAGGGTTACGAATGAGAAACGGAGCCGCGCGCGGTACCAAACCGCGGGCGGGGCATGAATGAATGCGAGAAGCCGTTGCCATAATCCATGTTCCGTCTCTGCCGGCATCATCGGAGGATGCCGAAATCAGCGAGCTTCTCGTTTCCCTTCGAAACCATATTACTAAAATCTCTGGAATGCGAATCGAACCTTACAATGAACAATGTATCTGCATCCAGCAATGGCGTTGCAAATTTCATGTGGCCAGTTTTCGATCAGCATTATGATTGCCTCCGTCGTCCACGCGGTCTTCTCCACTCAGATTCTCGAGTCGCGTTCTGCTCCGCCTCGGTCCAGCGCCTCGAGGCGCATAGTTCATTGGGAGCGCCTGATCGCGATTCGGCAGCGACGAGGTGCACACCAATGAGGCAGAATGACGCCCTGGCACCGTCGCCCCCCTTTATCAATCCCTGGTCGACAAAGACCAGCATGAGAAAACACGCTCCCTTCACAGACTGCCTCCTCGCGTCCGAGCATCCGAGCGCTTCACATAAGCAGTCGTTCGTCCTTCAAGCGAGTGCGCTACGAAACCTCGCCGAACCTCTCCAGTGGAGGACTGCGCACGCAAGCGACAGCCTCCCACGATTCGTACCACTGTCGAGAGGCTCCGGCAGTCGAAACTCTCCGACCCACAGCGCTCAATACCCGACATTCTGCCGTTTCGTATTCTCGCCGTCTTTCTCCCTCCTTCACTGGCTGCGTCTCCCATAAACAGAGAAGGCCTCAGGACCTCCAACATCTGCACGGTGCGAAAGGCATACAAAAATGACACCGCGTCGCTTCTACGCACTTCTTCTGTCATTCGGACTCCTGCTCGCCTTCTGCGAGGCGCCCGTGTCTGCGGGAGCAGGTGCGAAGCTTCGCGGAACTGTCGCTTGGAGTGCCCGAGGGCGAGTCCTTGAGCAGCTGGTCTCGAAGGACCGTTGGCGGCTGGGTGGACTACTCTCTTCGCAGATTCGCCGGCGCAACGCTCCGGCCAATATCAGTGACCCACTCATCGAGGCCGCTGTCGTCGCCGCGCTCGCAAAGCTCCGCGCCGCGTCGGATTCCATCGGCCATCTCCTTCCTGCGATCCGGAACGTGCGAGGCGAGCACGTCGGCTCCGACCTGGCGGCCCGGCTTCTCCACGGCGCGGCTAAAGACTGCGAAGAACAGGTGGGCGCAATNAAAGCCGCGGCGCATCACGATTCCCTTAGGGTACTCATTTCACACCGCGCCGCCACGGTCTACCCCACCGCCGCACCAATTGCCGTCGCCTCGGCGCAGCCACACACTCTGGTGAGACTGCATTTGTATGCGCTTCTTCAACCACATTTCTGACGCTACCAAAGTGGGGGCGCCGCCACAGTGCTGACGCCACCAAAGTGGGGGCGCCGCCACAGTGCTGACGCCACCAAAGTGGGGGCGCCGCCATAGTGCTGACGTCACCAATATGGGGGCGCCGCCACTGTGGTGGTGGCGCCACTGTGGTGGTGGCGCCAATGTGGGGGCGCCGCCACTGTGGTGGTTGCAAACAGTTTCATAATCTATGAAACTGTTTGCGGCACTGTGTGCCATTCACAATCATTCCAACACGTCGCCTCTCTGCACGCTTCTCGCTCTCACTCGTACTTCCTTGGTTTTCAGATGTCAGACGCCGCCGACAACCTTGAGTTCGCCCGCGGAAACCTTGCAGAGGGCCTAGTCCAGCCGCGCAACCCCAACCGCCGCCAGCCAGCCGCCGACCCCGTCCCTGGCGCCCCCGCAGCAGCAACAGCAGCAGCAGCGGCCGAAGAGGCAGGTTCCCCGGCAGAGCGCCGCAGCACCTTACTGCTGACGTCAGCCCTTCACCAATTGACGTCAGCACATGTTTTGGCCACCCACTGCAAGGACACTCTGAGGGAGATGGGCGCACACACGGTGCAAGTGGAAGGCATCGCCGGCTTGCATGCGGCCGTGGAGGAAGCAGACCCTGTAAGCCCCGCCAGCTCCCCCCCCCCCCCCCCCCCCCCCCCCC
>SZWC01012257.1:9910-21066 GCA_023375785.1 Penium margaritaceum | reverse complement strand
CTCTCTCTCACACACACACACACACACACACACACACACACACACACACACACACATATTCATGTAGTTGTATGCATGGGCTGGATTTTCATTCTTCTTTTCATAATTGAATAATACAGTGTTCCGTGTTGGACATCATGTTTTGCTTGATACCTTCTACCTCTAAACCGTCAACATTCTGTCTGCCTAAGCCAAAGGGGCACAGCAGGCTCCCTTTCACCACGTGGGGAGTTCTGAGTGTATGGACATGTTGGCTCCCTAGAAACCCATGCGTTGACTTGAATCATCACTCAGAGAACCCAAATGGGAAAAGGGGAAGTAGAAGAAGAAGGGAAAGAGTTCAAAGTGTATGGACATGTTGCATCCCTAAGATATGCAAGTGCCTAGAAAATGTGCTTGGGTACTTTTTAGCTTACATTCATAGCCCACTGTGCATCTGTTATACCAGACAGAACGTAGGTGGCTCACAAGTAGAAGGTACAGAGCAAAAGAAAACTCAGGAGATTGGGACCCTTGATTGAATTGGTGTAGCATACAGAATGTTTTGTGATGAAAAATATCCTCTAGATATATGTCAGGCACTTCAAGGAGCCGATGCTAATGTTTCAAGGGGTCAGAGTCCGGCTAAACATGTACAGGCTAGATTCTAGTTTGAGTGTAGCCCTGAGAATGTCTCTTGGCTGGAATTGAGGCAAGAGGAGTGTCATGATGGTAAATCCATTGTGGTCACTCATCCTAGAACTTCACAACGTTCCTAGGGTCCTGTTTCCCTATGCCACATGGAACAATTAGGCTAGCATGCATAGTTTACATCCGTGCCCTATGAGGACTCTGTTTGTTTGTGACGTGGTTTGTCCTAGCCAAAATGGTTGAGGCGAACATTCACGCCCTCTCGTTGGAAGTCCATTCTGATGGCCTACATTTTGGTTCCAGAGCTAGTAACAAAAAGGCCATGGTCATTACATTAGCATCACAGCCAGGCTTTTGCAAAAGAACAGAAAATCTGTTTCATCCCTCATCTGTCCGTTCGTTCCTCCTTGATTTGTACTGCAACGATAGATCCCACAGTTACAAGGAGAGGGATTCAATGGACTATGAGATGGAATTCCGCCCAATCGGCAGAGAGTTTGCAAGCCAGAAGCTCGAGCAAACAGGACATTCCTCTTGCTCTTGAGGCTGAACGGGAGCCTGAATGGAACCCAACTTTAACAGCCCAAGCTCTTCACAAGCTGAGACAAGACGAGACAGGCGGACACGAGCGGAGTCCTAAAGAAGCTGCCGGAAGCAGACTTCTCATGCACAGGGCTCATCAAAGATAGCCACATGACCCAGTTGGTTATGGCCTAGCAATAATTTTGGGCCCGGTTCTCACCATTTGTTCACCTGACACCAAAAAGATCCCAGGGGCGGGGGGGGGGGGAGACAACGAACAGAATCCCCTCCTAGTGCCAACAGTGTGTGAGTGGGGGTTCTCCCCTTTCTCTCTCCCCTAATCCCTTGTTAGGTGTAACGAGTGCCAACATGTGAGAGACAGGGAGAGCAGACACACTTCTCTTGTCCTCTCCTCTCAGGCACCAACTGCGCGGGGAAGGGACCGAGGGAGCGATACACCAATCTCCCTCTCCTATCTGGTACCGAAGGCACCAGAGTGGGAGAGAGGGAGTAGTGCTCCCCTCTCCCTCTCTTTTCAGATGCCAATAAGAGAGAGAGAGAGAGCGAGAGAGAGAGAGAGAGAGAGAGAGAGAGAGAGAGAGAGAGAGAGAGAGAGAGAGAGAGAGAGAGAGAGAGAGAGAGAGAGAGAGAGANTCTCCCTCTCCTCTCAGGAGTTGACTTCACCAGAGAGGGAGAGAGGGAGTGCATCTCTCCTACCCCTCTTCTTCAGCACTCATGTACTGAAGTAAGGAGAGAGGGAGTGGAACCCCCCTCCTTCCTCCTTTTGGATCTCTGACAGTGCCAGGGAGGTGGAGGGGGGATGTTTTCCTCCTGTCTCTTGGAAGGGATGGAAACCCCAAGGGAAGGAGGTGGGCATCATTCCCCTCCCTCCCTGGATCAACCCTGGATGGGTGCAGGACTTCTCTGCCTCCCCTCCTCGTTTTCTGAGAGGGGCCAACATCCCCAAGGGGAGATGATAGAGGAGAGACGGCCCTTAGGGTAGGAGGGATGGCCTGGAGTGGAGGAGTAACATATCTCCTCTCCCATCCCCTCCCCTTCCCTCACTAACAGATCAATTCTCTGTGGCGCCATCCAGAAAATGCCAACCAATCACCCATTTGGACAGCTCTCAACACCGCAGACGAGGGTTCTTGTTATCGCAAAGTTTTAAAAGCAGTATGAGGACAAAAAACCAGTGATACTTCTACGGGTGCGACCAAAGGGTTGAAAATTTCATAAAATGGTAGTAACACTACTCGATGGAGGAGCTTCATATGTTTTTGCAAGCAATGAGATGCTTCAGAAGTTAGAATTGTAAACCAAACCAGGGATTTTTGAAGGAAAAACCATCCACAGAGGACAAGATCTGCCAGCTTCACAGGCCACTTCCAGTGCAAATTGAGGAGCTGCAAGATCAAATGGTTTCGAGGACTTGTCCAATAAGTGACCCAAAAATCATCCTCCGGCGTGATTTTCTGTACTGGATCAACCTGTGAGTTGAGTGGTCGAGCAAAGTGGTTTTCATCAATACTAATGGTAGAAAGCTACTTCTACCCCTGATCGAGCAACCCACAACACAGCGGCGGCTATACGATGCAGTAGAGAAAGAATCAGCAGAGGAAGTTACAGCAGATGCATCCCAACAAAGGAAATGGCTCAGCAGTAACCGTGACATGGATTTCAGGCACGGCTAGTCCACCAGGAGCCAGGTGACAAGGTGAGATAGAAGCAGCGGAATTTGCAGCTGTTCCACAAGAGTTTGTACACATTTTTTTGATTAAGTCCACAGATCTCATAAGGAAACCAAGAACATGGCATTCCACATACACTACAATAACTTTTATTTCAATGTTATGCCATTTGGACTAACAAACTCCCCCAGAATTTGTATGAAGGAGATGAACAATATCTTTTGGATGTACCTCAATGAATTTGTTGTTGTACACCAAAATGGAATTCTGGTATACAGCCTTGCGCCTGAGGAGCTTTCTCTCAACACCTTTGGAAAGCCCTCAAGATCCAACAAAGAGAGAAATTCTACAGAACACTCTCAAATTGTGACCTCGGTAACCATATTATTTAGTTTCCTGGCCACATCATTACTGGCGGATGGATAATGATTGACCTGAAGAAAATGGAGGCGGTTGCTGATTCACAAATGTCCACCAACATTTGGGATGCAGGACTCCAACGGCTTGCAACCTCAATCCCACATTTCTTATCATGACAGTAGAAAATCACAGTCGACCGAGTCCATAAAATGAAACCATTGATCAAAGGAACCATCAGCTGTGCTGGACTTGCGGAAAATCTGGTCATCTCTTGTGCGACTGTCGAAAAAGGAAATAGCAGGCCAAAGAGGGTAGGAAGTCGCAAGACTCCCTGCTGTTTTACAAAGCGTTGTAGCCCTACCACTTGACGAGATGCTTTGTCATTTTTCCTTGTCAGTGGTGTCCAAGAACATCTTCAACCTGGTTCTCCATTTCTTTCTTTGCTTCCACACGTGGTGTCAGAGGCATGTCTCTGCCAGGGAAGTGCTCGCTTGGGTCCCGGTAGAGTTTGAGTTAGCAAATGTCGAATATTGGGTGGATATCCATGCTTTCAGGGAGGTTGAGCTTGGAAAAAGAAAAGCATCCACATCTCGTTGATGGTAAATTGCTTAAAATTTCTATGTTTGAGCTTTGTGAATTCCTGTATTTGCAGCTAAATGTTCACCAGGCTGAGAAGGACGTGATCACCGACGTGCTTTTTGGTATCCATCAAATGCTTGTCGGCAACTCAATTCATTTCAATTGAGACTTGAGTCTTTTCAAGCACCAGGAAACTCACATATTAGAACTTTGGAAGTCTTGCAGTTCAATTTTGACGGTTGGTATGTTGCTGGAACCCCAAAATCCTGCCGGATTTGTGGGTATTTTTCCTGTAAACATCCTTGAATGGGGCTCTTCTTTTTGCTACGGAGGTTGTGGTGCTGTACACAATCTTGGCAATTGGTAGCTTGACCGCCCAATCGGTGCCATGTGGCTCACACAGTGTTCAGAGCAGGTGCTTGATTGTTTGATTAGTTTTCCTGTCAGTTCGAGAATAGAAGGACGTTGACAATTTGTTCCAAATGCCATAGCGAGTCCTTTGTTCCCGCCAGGACCTACTGCTAAACCTTCCATCTCTTTTGATTGTGATGGAAGAGGGGATTCCATGTGGCCGAAGGATGTGGATGAGGAACAGCCATGCCATTCTCTTGGCGGTGACCACTTTCATCGTTGGGATGAAGTGCAACATCTTCAACAACTGGTCGACCACCACAAGGATTTCAACAAACCCCTCTTTTTTCATGGTCAAGCCAATCTCAAAGTCAATAGAGATATCAAACCATGGCCTTTTGGGTATCGTTTTTTGGTTGAAGGAAAACCAGGGGTCAGGTTCATCCTGACAGATACAATTAAAACACATCGCACGTCTTGTAATAGATATGGACATTGGTTGACATCTTGTCCCACCAGTAGTACTTTGCGAGATTTTTCAGTATCTTTTCTTTGTAGAAGTTTCCACCTGGACCAAGGTCTTGGAATAGCATGCAGTGTAGCTTATTAATGGGAGGCATGAAGACCTGGAAAGATAAACACTGTTGTCAACCTGGTTCCTTGAACTAGGATCTGGTCTTGCCACACCCACCGATCTCCTTGCAACCCTTTGTGAACAGCCTTGCAAGGGAGGTAGAGTTAATTTTAGCAGCTGTATACAATTAAAGAAGTGTGTACAAAAGGATATGCTACCATTGGAAGGTTTCATGAAGCATGGTCTAACTTTGCGGTTGTGTGGATAAGTGGGTGGGATGACAATGTTGGAGGGGGTTTCTGGGTGAAAGTGTATGTATGGGTTGCATTAGGATGTGTGTGAATGAGTGAGGAAGTTGACAAAGAATACATGCACTAGTGCATAATGTCATGTTTGTAGAGGTTAAATGTAGGTAGGAGGGTAGGGGGATTTAAGGTGGAAATGTATGTGAGGAGTGTATTAAGGAGGGCGTAAATGGGTGTGTATATCAAGAGCACAAATGCATTCTGATGTACTTTGGTTTTTTTGTAATAGTAATAGCAGGTAGACGGGAGGATGTCTTGTGAAAAGGTATGGGGAGATTGAATGTGGAGGTGTAAACAAGAGTGAGTGTGGTGTGCTTGCAATGCACACGTTTAGAAGCATGGGAGGTGAATGAGTGCATGAGTGTACCCTGAGTGAAACTGCCCATGAATGCATATTTGCTATTATCTCCATGACCCGTCGATCTCACTACATCGACATTCCAAGATGTACGTAAATGATTCTTGAAGAGTGAAGTACGTCTCCTGCACTTGGAAAAAGGGTATACAGTTTAAACGTATGAAAATTTCCTTTCAACTTTGACCATTTGGTTAAGGTTTGTAACCCGAACTAAGAATTCTGTCCCCCCAACCCCCCCTCAAATATGGGAAAGTGTACAGGGTATCATTGGCTATTGCTTAATGAATTGCTGCAGGTTGAGTTGCAACTGAGTTTCCTTGATCCTTATATGTTTGCAGACAATGGATGGTAACTTTGAATCTCAAAGGGAGTCCAAGGAAAAAATTTCAGTTTCATGACCCGATCTGAGATGGCTTCTCCCATGGCCACAACGTTTGCAGATGTATCTTTGAAATGTGACACATGATCTTTGAATCTGGTGCCTTCTTCCATTTGCTGAGTGTGGAAGGAGGTGAGCAGTTCTTCTAGTTCGACATCGTTGCTCTGTTTGTATCTTGTCTTCAGAGCATTCTAGGCCTTCCATGGGCAAAATGTGGCATTGTTGTCTCTGATCAGAAATATCAGACGTTCAGTCAGTTGCATGGCTAAGATAGAAGATGCTTCATCACACCGTTGTTACCAGATGAGCTTCTCTTCATCTGTTGCTCCATCACGTAGCACCTCTGTTAGTGGGTCCGATACAACTCCCCACAAGCCTTTGTTTAGAAACACCATGTGCATGGCGAAGGCGAATGTAGCATAGTCATCACCATCAAAGAGCAGAAGCTTGAAGTGTTCACCAATTCCACTTGAAATCATGGCCATTGTGGGTGCTCTTGACTGCACCACCTGCTCTGATGATAAATGTGAAAAATCAGATCTTCTCTCAGGACCTCTGAGGTGCTGCAACACTCATTGACATGCTTTTCTTGTTCATCCACACACAGTGCAGATTCTTGTGCCTGATACTACACTTTGCACAGCTATCAAGACGTTACACACGGTACACATACACACGACTCGTCTTCAACCAATTCCAGTGATAGGCTGTATGCCAGAAATGGTTGACCGTCGACGAAGAAGTTTCCAAAAGAAGCTACTACCTATATGTACAAGTCTGACAGCTAGGGCTAGCAAACATCGGCTAGAAAAGGCCGGTGTCTGACTTTCCAGTCTCTCTGAGTCTGCTTCCAGTGTCTTGGACACCGGTTGGTACCTTCAGTCACAGAGCAACCGAGGTTGGCGAATGCCCAGCGCCCTCGGTGTGATCCATGGATGAGATCCTCCTGATCTATGGCAGACCATCTGCTGTCCATCGATCTCTCATTCGTCGGCTTTGAGGGGAGCTCACACTCTCACTCTCGATGATGCAATGGCACGGATCCTCCGATCTTGTTGTAGACCATTGATCCGCCGTTCCTTGCATCTTTACAAAGCCTCTGGTAATTCCCCTTCTGCTGAGAATATCTCTGCTTCTTCGGCTGAGAGCCACGTCAGCTGCTTCGGACCAAGAGGAGCTCATACTCACACTCTTGGTCACTCTTGGTGTTCCTCTTGCTGAACCACTTGGGCTGCTTGTGCAATTTCCACCAGAATATGTGCACGCTGTCCACATTGTTTTGTCAGTATGCAGGTACATTGGAAGGCCATGGCAGGCGCTGTGAGCGGGTTAGATTCTTGACACAGCATAACTGACCCCGCCTCTGCATGGAACCAGAGAGTGCATAGGTAGAAAGGAGGGGCGGGAGAGAGGCTGGCAACCTCACTCCCAACTCTAGTGTTCTTGTGCTGAGCTCTGTCCAGAAGTTTGCTACTTTTGGTCATGGTCCAGTTCGGGCGCAATGTATACCAAGTTTGTGCCCAAACCATGCCACATTTATACCAAAATTTCAAATTCACCTGGTTTGTGGCATGTTTAGAAGGTCTTGGTGCATTTCCATTGTTCTGGATATATATGTCTATTGCAAAAATAGATATTCTTGTGTGAGATTTTGATGCTTAACAGGTCAATCACGGACTGTTTTAGGCTATACTTTGTGAATTAAAGGGTAGCTTTTGAACCTGGAATGATCATAAAAAACAGCAGGACAAAAAATCAACATAATAGACTTTCCAAAATTTCTTCTACACATGCCGTGAATGGCAATATGCAGGGCCCTGCTACCACAGCGCCCAGAAATATTCCAGAACTTCATAGAACCTAAATCCCTAACTACGTTATGGGATGAGGATGACTGTATTATTAGCCACAGGTTCGTGAATAACAAAGAGTGTGTGATCGTGAAGCATCAACTTTGTCAAAAACAAGTTTCACGATTATCAGTAAACAGGTGCCTAGAACTTTGGCCTCATGTACAGTTTAAAGGTCAAAATGGTGAGTGAAAACTTCTCTCTAGGAAGGAGGGTCTACATGATAACCATGTTTGGCATCCTCAACTTCCAATGATATTTGCCAATGAATGCTTCCTCATGGAAGTTTCATTCACTATTTTCACGTTTGGGGATTGCAGCCGACCACATGCTGATCCTTAGGGGATTTCCTGCTCGCTCTCTGCTCTGTTCCATTGCTCAACATTGTTGAACTTCAAAGAGGCAGATGATGTTGAGGATTTTGAGCTCAATGGGTTGAATGGATTTTTGCGGTTTGAACGGAAGATATTCGTGGATTTCCATCTGTTTTTGTGATCACTATTGCCCAAGTTTCCATGGATTTCAAATGCATCTCCAACACCCATAAGAAATTGACATAGCTCTTATGAGCATTGTGGCTCAATCAAAATCAATCTTCCTCCGTCTGGGCCCCCTCTTTCCATCCTGTGAGAACCATGTTGACAGCACCAGCTCTGTTGAAACATAATTAAATAATGTAGTACTTGTTCTCTTTCCCTTGGTTTATCTATTAATTCATGGATTTCCATCATTTGCTAAAGGTATCAAAGAATCCTGCTCACCATGATCTGTTCCTTGACCTCCACAAGAATCGTTGGAAGAGAATTATTTCCTCGTACGACAAAAAATGAATGTAGCTCCTTGTTGGACTTGATGAAATAAACGTGGAACACAGCTATGAATTCTATAGTGAACCTAAAAAACTTGATTGTAGCTCATTGCATGCCCCTTTTCCTTGACCAGAAAAGGGGAAACTGCAACATTGCATGATCTGGTTTCTGCCCACCATGTTAGGTTCAAACCTAGTGCGCTTTACAACACCTTCTTCCCCACTGAAAACTCCCAGTCACTTGATGCTTTTTTTCCCACCCATTCTATGTCTCATTTAAGTGTTTCCAGCACACTTTTCCACACCTCCATCAAGTTCTACGTCAATGTATGCATGGTCAAAAGGTAAGAAATGATTATCATGTTTGAGACCCTCCTGTTGATATTTCACTCATGAGCTATAGAGAATCAGCCAAAGATAAGCGATTACAACAATTGTTTTCTCTCCTCCAGTCGCCCATTCTTGACATCCACTAGCACACCTTAGTTGCATACCTAGAAAAGCTCTAGTCCTCCACAAGTCCATGGACAAATAGGTTACGAATGATGGGAAATCAGCTGTACATCATTATCATCACACCCTGGTTGAAATTAAGTGAGATTAGATCCACTGGGTTAGCTATTCCCAGATTTTATTTGATCTCACAAGAGAAGCCATTGGGTTAGCCATTCACACATCATGATGGCATCTTGGGTTTGATGGCAAGTTGATGTACTTGAGCATACAGTGATGTACTTGTGCACTATCAACCACTCTCTCAATGTAGCACGTCTAGTTCCATAACTCATAGACCACCACAATCATCTCCCTCTCATGGATGGGGTAACGACATCAGCCCCTTCCACCATCCTAGAGTAGCAGACACGTTTTTGCAACCTCTTCTGTTGGACCTGCATGAATGGCCCACTAACTATACAAATACGTATTCCTTTCTTGTTTCTGGGTGAGTTAACTTCATTTCCTCACAGATGACAACAGGTCATCGCACCAAATACATGTGCATCCTAGGCAACCCACTTCTATTGGTGCCATTTCCTGTGTAAGTCTTTCCAATGTGCTCCAAGTGCCACATGACCTCATGTAAGCCTCTGGTAGCAGTTTTTGAAAACCAAAAAGACATGCATGTGAATAAATCATGCTATATGTGATTGTTCCATAACGTTTCCATGTTATTTGTTCCACATGGATCCCTTCACCAATTATGTGCCCGATCAGCTCCACCTCTTGATTGGCAAACTCACACTTGTTGAGTTCAGCATACAAGCTATGCTTCCTTGCCGCATCCAACACATGAGGAAGATAACCAAGAAAGAGCTAAATTAGGGGAGGATGATCTGGTTCATCAGTGCCATGGAAGTGGAAGAGGTATAGTTATCTGTATCTTTTACAGAACATACCCTACTGCCTGATGACTTCATTATTAAATGATTATTTGGTACCACAAATTCTTTTATTTGGCTACACGCTAGATATCCTCTCCAAATGATGAATAATTTTAATTGATTCCTCGGACCAGGTTTGGCACTCGATGAAAATTTGAATTTCAAAATGCTATCGCGAGGCCTCAGATGACCACTCGATCGCCTGCTTTTCGGGTGTTGACACTGGAAATCGGCAGGACAGATTTTGAGCAGGACCTTTTCCTAGAAAAAACACTAATTCAAAACAACAGATTGAAGTGATTTTGTTTACTTCAAGAACAGGAAATTAGTTCTTCCCAAAACGAATTAAGATTACAAGTAATAGTTTTTTTCAGAGCACAAAATCATTAGGCAGTAGGGTAACACTGCTGAACACGGAAGGGAGAGCAGGTCAAGCGGGTGGAGCGGGTGGACCGGGAAGGTATTGTGGTTAATCGTGTGTGAAAAATACACTCGGCGTGGAGTGTACAAGCCCGGCTGGCTTGATTGGAAGTCATCAACCGACTTTGCTCTCGAAGCTGGACTTCGCTGACTTAGAGAGCGAAGTGGACGATTTCTGACACCGGCCTCACCAATGTCAGAGATCACCCTGTCGCGAGATTTGGAGTTTGCAAGTGCGAACCTCCAAACTTGTGCATTTGCAAGGGTTCATTCACGAACTCCGAGCAAACCACATAGTTAAATTGGGGGGTTTGAGTTTTATTTTTTACTTGCTCGGGTAACTGCCGGGCCCCGCAGTAGCTGGGCCTGGCATGTCCCCTTCTTCTATCACCGCGTGCGCCGCATCTCGCAAACCCCCCCAAATCGTTGACAAACCCCCTAGTTACACTGGGGGGTTTGGGTTTTATTTTCTTACTTGCCTGGGCACCTGCCGGGCCCCGCGGTAGCTCGGCCTGGCAGATAACCTTTCTTCTATCACGGCGTGCACCACATCCTGCAACCCCCCCCAAACCCTCAACAAATCTCCTAGTCAAAATGGGGTTTTGGGTTTTATTTTTTTCCTTGCCCGGGCACCTGCCAGGCCCCGTGGTAGCGGGGCCCGGTATGTTCCCTTTTTTTCTTTCACAACAGGCACCTCTACCTGGTCATCACGACTTCGCATGGAAATTTTGCCGCTTCCGCCGGTGAAACCCCTCCTGCAAGCTCGCGATGACAGGAGAAGTTTGACTTTGCCCTTGAAGCTGAATTTCGGCCCCCAAACATACACTCATCCGTGAGTGTATTTTTTGGGGGTTATAAACCATACCTCTGGCTCTCGGCCCTGAAATCTGCACTCTGCACTCTGGGCCTCTGGCCCCACCTGTTGCCTGTGGCCTCTGGCCGTCCCC
>SZWC01012256.1:63695-77342 GCA_023375785.1 Penium margaritaceum | reverse complement strand
CGCCACGTGGTCAAAGTGTGGCTTCGATGATATCTTCACTAGTGACCTGCAGTTCATGGCCTTGCGAGCTAGTTTTGACCGCAGGCAACTTCTGTGTGAGTCTGTCATTCCAGATGATGAGGAGCATCAGTAATTGTAGTTGAGTTTTATTCACTTGTTTGCATGTTGGAAATTCTCATGGTGTTTGGATAAGTACAATTGTGTCTTGCAGGGTGTGTGTGTGTGTGTGTGTGTGTTTTTTTTAAGTGATGCGAGTCTTGCACGAGCTGTGCTCGTCGCTTCGCTTCTCGCTTCACGCAAAGCGAAGCGACGAGCACAGCAAGCTCGTTGACAAGCTCGCGTCAACGAGCGGAAGCGCGAGAACTCATTGACCGACTCGCGGTCAATGAGCTCTTGCGCTCGATCGAGCGACGGTCAATGACCGTCGCTACGCATTTCGCCGCCGGCGAAATTCGAAACGACCCTCGAAGGGGTTTTCTGCCAGATTAATTCGAAGCCCAGGGATAATTAATTTACAACCGTTACAGAAGTACCCAGGGGGAGTAAATGACTGTCTTTGGAAATGCTTATAATTATTTTCCTTCCAAATAATTGCAGTAGTACGGTACATGTTAACTATGTTTGAGGCCACGATAACTCGTGTCTTCCAACGTGTACCTCTAGTTTCGCACAATAAGCCCCATCCGCCCCTCCGTTGGAACAATAAGCCCCATCCGCCCCTCCGTCGGAACAATAAGCCCCATCTGCCCCTCCGTTGGAACGATAAGCCGCATCCGCCCCTCCGTCAGAACGATAAGCCCAATCCGCCCCTCCGCCAGCAGGATAAGCTTCATTCGCCCCTAACCCTGGACAATAAGCCCCATATACCCCTCAGAAATTTGGAATGCGTAATGTGACGGTAAATCATTCATTCTCTGACGAATATGGGTGACCTGGTATTATTATTTCACTTTTCACATAATTTGCTCTTCATTTCGTACAGGCACGCGTCATGCGTGTACTCGAGTCTTACGGTTCACTATGACGGTGACAATGGTAATATTTTGGGACTTAAAAATGTACGGCTGAGCTTACTTTGTGTGCGCCTTCACTGGGGAAATGCTTTCATTGTTCACATATTTGAATTACATTGAGTTTTCGTCATTCCACAGACCGCGTCTACATGGCCGTCTTATCAGCGTATACAGTATCCTTGTCACATCGAAAAAAAGCCCTTACGCCAACCTCAGCTGTGAGCTGGCAAGGTTCATGCACCGGCATCCAAACGTGTTGCCGAGGCTAAGAGATGTCTGGCCAGCTCAGCAAGTGGTCAGCGGGCCACTTACAGTGCGCCACTGAACGGTGCGACAGGTGTCCGTGTTGCAACTCCCCCGGCACACCATGAAGAGCTACTGCGCACGTGTCGCTGTGACATCCTTTCAACCGTCATTCGCCATGGGCATGTAAGAGGGTACCCGAAAGCATGGTGAACTAGTCGTTGCCGCCGGACGACTCAGACATGCACTACAGGAGTAGAGTGTGTACGATGAAACGTATCGGCGGACAGTGCCCTCATCCTACGTGTCCACCTATCCTCGGACGGTCCGCCAGTTGCACGCCATGTTTTGGCGGGGTCCCGCTTCAGTTTGATCCAGTGTCATTCAGTCTCGCACGGTCTTCGTTCACGCCGTCTCCGCTCCCTCGAACCATGTTGCTTCTGCAACTGCCTCCTTCGTGACTTCGGGATGGTGGACGACCAAGTCGTAGGGGACACTGGTAGGCCTGACTAGGAGGGTAGATCGGATAAATGGCAAGCGATTTTGTGGCCAAAATAACCTCTGTTTTGGATGGCTTACCAAAACCACGCGTGGCATGCTTCCACGCAACCAAGTCCTGACAAGAACGCTCCTCGGATCGCTCAGGTTCCTGCACCGCGATGGTACCCCGATAACCCACCGCCGGACGACCCATCAGGCGCGTTTGACGATGTAATGTTTTGGTTGACTCAGGATTGGGCAAATGACTGGTGGGCCGGCAGCTGGACGAGGCTGACAGCCTCCCACAGAACCAACTCCCGGTTGAACCACCCCGTTCTCCCGGGCCTCCCGATGTCCGGGAAGCCGGACCCGTTAGGTTTAGCACGGGGCGCTGTCGCGTCCTGCCCGTCCCATACGGCCACCTCGTTAATGCTCACTTTGTGTCCATGACGTTTCCTGTGTATGCTTTCCTTAGGAAGAAGCAGACCATATCGATGGAAGGACAGATTCGTTACCCTGTTGTTACGAGTACACATTTGTAAACCCAAATTTTTTCCTGTCATGTTTTTCTAAACTGCCATGGACAGGTGATTCAGACGATGAACCATGTCACAGCCCGAAGAAGCAGAAGGGGATGTCCAAGGATTCGGAGGAGGGCATGTTCTTCAACAACACGGACACCGCTCGGGCGTTTGTGGAGGACTATGCGGTTGACAACCGCTTTGGTCTGAAGTGGGTGCGCAGTGAGCCTGCCAGATTCCACGTCACGTGCTCCAACGCGAAGAAGAAGGGTTGTACCTGGCTCCTCCGATCTCGTGTTACAAGTGAGTTTGGCCACGTCACTGTGTCCCACTACGGCGACGGACACAAGTGTGTCCCTGCGATTGGCCGCGGTAATCCAGCGCGTCAGAAGGGGTGGGTGGCCCGCAAAGTATCAGAGGCCCTACAGCGCGACCCACAGCTTCATCAGCGGCACTGCGGCAAAAACTCCACAAAAGGACCAGCGTCAACATTTCCAACAACACGCTCTACCGCGCAAAGACATGGGCTCAAGAAAACCTCATGGACAAGAAGACCGACACGTGGAGCCTCTTTCCGTCCTACGTCGACGAGGTATGTACACAATTGCAGCTCTTTATCGCTGTCGTTTGGTTGTGCTGCACATTTCACATATATTCACATGCGTATGTCCACGTGCTGCGTGTTGCTGAGACGCATGGACCCAGGTACACACGCGATCGCGCACAAGGAAAAGAACGGTGCCTTCCTATGGGCATTTTTCGCTCCTGGTGCTGCCAGGATCGGCTTCCAACACAGTCGCCGGATATTGACGATGGATGCTACATTTCTCAAAAATGGGCACAAGCAGGTTCTCCTGCTTGCCAATTGTTTTTACGCCAACGACCACGCTGTTCCCATGGCATGGGCACTGGTGCCGATTGAAGATGAGAAGGGCTGGTCCTTTTTTTGCGCACAGTTAACCCTCGCGTATCCTACTCCTGCACAGTCTG
Source organism: Penium margaritaceum (assembly GCA_023375785.1). Classification (NCBI taxonomy): domain Eukaryota; kingdom Viridiplantae; phylum Streptophyta; class Zygnematophyceae; order Desmidiales; family Peniaceae; genus Penium; species Penium margaritaceum. The sequence continues at coordinate 74,095 of SZWC01012256.1, read as the reverse complement.
GCACATGCATCATCACAAACAGAGAGAAAGGATTGGAGAAAGCATTACATAAGTACCTTACTGGTGCTATCCACATGTACTGCGCATGGCACTTGCGCGAGAACGTCCGCACTTCATACGGGAAAAAGGCTGCACACTGGGTATGGAATTGTGCACATGCGCTGAATGTCGAGTCACGGGAGAAGGCAACCACCCACCTGCGACAAGTGAGTACCTCTGCCTATGCATACCTGTTTGGAAGGCAAGGGGAGGATGGGAGTGTGGTGGAGGGGAGGTACCTCTGGAGAAGTAGACACGCCTCCACTGCCCTCTGGGCAGAGGGGGTCACACCACGTCCAACACAGCCGAGAGCTGGAACGCGCGCATTGTAGCTCACCGCAAGCTGTATCCGTACTACTGTTTTGTCAGCATCTACCCCTTTGTGCAGCGCATGTTTTGTGCTCATCGTGCCCAGGCTGAACGTGTACAGACTGCCTTCGCCCCTACCCATGCAGACCGACTACTCCACTGTCTCGTAGTGGCACGAGAGTACACCGTGACGGAGGAGGACCCCAACACGGCAACAGTGGATGGCCCCACTAACCATCCACGACAGGTTGACATCCCGAAGAAGACGTACAAGTGTGGTCGGTGGAAGGAATTTGGACTGCCATGTAAGTATGCATGCGCATCTTTGCTCATGAAGCGCATCAACGCAGAAAACCTAGCCGACCCTGGACTCACCCGCATGGCATTCCGTCGGGCATACAACAACCCCCTCCCATCTCCAGTGGTAAAAAACTTCGGCCCGTGGAATCCCTGTGGCTGCAGCTGGGACCTAAGCGTGGGAAGGGCCACCCTCGCAACGCACGGAAAGGCTGGGAGACCTTGCGCAAAAAAAACTTCATCTGCCCAAAGCGTGGGCAAAAGGGACATACCAAGTCACATTGTAAAAACCCGCCAACTTCAAGCCCTACTCAGGCTGCAGCAAGGGGGTTTGATGGAGGCCTAGATACTGATGCAGCCAAGGCTGCAGTAGCCTTAGAGGCACGTGCAAATGCCTCCATGAGTGTGGATGTTATACTTGCAGCATATGCCAGTGGTGACGTGGAGTATGCTCCCGAGGCTCCACCTCGGGATGACGACGATGATGAGGATGATGGTGGTGAAAGGGATGACTCTGGTGCATACTCGCCTCCTCTTGGTGATGATGGTGAGACGGTGATGCAGGATGAGCACACATAGTAGTTGGATGACGAGGAGAGAGAGTGGCAGGAGACGCACGAGGAAGAGCCGGAGGAGGCAGGGTGAGGTGAGTGTGTGTTTGCATTTCCTTCGTGCATTCCCTTACCTAATCTCATGTAAAACACCACCTATGCTTTTCATGTCTAATACTTGGTTTTGTTCATGTGCAGGATGAAGTGTGCTAGAAAGTGGAGATTGAACAAACCATTCACTCAGGCGGTTTGCAGTTTACCAGGAAAGGGGGGTTTGGGGTTAGGTAGAAGGTTAAGGTTAAGCTTAGGCATAGTAGTTTAGTGCATGTGGGGAGGGGGTCCAGTAGCCTGCATGTTTCAAGCAGCATACATGGCAGCCAACATTCAGACAACAAGATAGAGGTATTCTACGATGCTGAACACTGTCATGCATGGGAGCCGCTGTGTCCTGTCTGTGACATTGTTCACTTTCTCCGAGGGTTGAGTCGTGAATGTTTCGATGAGATCACATGTCCCACCTTCACTGTGTGTAGTTTTTAGTCATTCACATTTGCCTAATGCAATTTCCTCAACCCAGTTTCCATTTGTAAATTAGCGTCTATGTTGTGGCATGATGTTTAACAAGTACTACCAAATAAAGGATCATTACAGTTACTAATATTGTACAATAACACATTACTATCCACTTGACTGTTCCTTCTATTCATAGGATGTTTAGGACAACATTCACATCACACTTGAAACAATAGCATATAGGCTTAGCTGTTAAAGCTTGTACACCCATCCACAGCCATGTACAAAGATAGCTTCGACATACACACATAATTGATGTGGTTAGTACAATAAGTGTCCTATTCTGGCTGCTACATATGTCATCACTTTCTCCACATTTGTGCTGCACAAGTGGACTTTCAGTTCTTATCAAGGGGTGTAAAATGACCATGAGGCAGAAACTTTTATTGTCACATGAGAGTACTTGAGCCCAAAATGCCCCGCTAAACGATGCACATTTGCCCATGATCTTTCCTCTTAGGGCTGCTATATTTGTCATTACTTTGTCCACAAACATCCTAAATAAGAGGACATTCCGTTGCATGAATGCAGAGAATTAATCACAATGAGGATGGTATATTCTTCATTTTAGGTGCTAGAACTTCAATCCAAAGTGCCCTGCAAACAGTCATGAAAAACACCGCGGACATAGCTCAACGATGACGATGGTCACAACCGTGAACATGGAATTGGCCACACTGACATCCATGGCGTCCATTTGGGTGGACAGTACAACGGCCGGGCATGGGGTGCCCGCATGCCCAACTGCCAACACATGTTGTATGGGTCGGCGGGTGTCTTTGGGTTGATCATGTCCCATGCACGCTTTTCAGTTCCGTGATCCATGGGAGGGAGAGGAAATGTCACGGTTCTCCAAGGACCATGCACCGGTTCTGGACTGCCAGTCCAGCGTTGAACGGTGGCAGAGGACGCGTTTCTCGAACATGGGATATGTCAAAACAAGGTTTGCTCAATGTAATCGTCAGTACGGGAGGGAGGAGGAAGTCCAAAGCGATCTGAACCGTAATATATGTAGAACATATGCACAGGTCTGACCGTGCAAACGACTCGACTATGTCTCGTCCCGGGCCGTGGTTTGCATAAGCATCAGTCGTCATATGCGGCCGAACGCACATCCAAGCAGGGAGGCGCAGGTGTCTATGGTACCATGCCGAGCCTCTGCGCAGACCGAAGTATTTACGTTCGGCAGCAGGTGTCTAGGGCAAGGTTCCGTTCCGCTCGTTGTGTTACGTCACATCACAAACAATGGGTACATTAGGCTTCTTTTCCATCACTTTCCACGGTTTGACATCGAAAGCCGATCGAGCGTTATATGGGGCTTATTGTTCATGGGTAGGGGCAAATGAGGCTTATCGTGCGGTCGAAGGGGCGAATCAGGCTTACCGCTCCGACGGAGGGGCGGATGGGGCTTATCGTTCTGGTGGAGGGGCAAATGGGACTTATCGTTCTGACGGAGGGGTGGATGGGGCTTATTTTTCCGACCGAGGGGTATATGAGGGTCAAGGGTCACAAAACAGGGGGTAATCGGCATTTTCACCGAAGTCTAAAGCCCGGAAATAAGCCCGAAAATCATCCCAGTCTAGATGAAGCAACTCAAGAGCAAAGAAACACAACAATGGAAGACGATTACGGGTTCAGATTTGGTTATGAGTTCATTTGAAGTATTTTGTGGTAGAAAAAAGAATTACACATCATATGATCATCTTCACATCATCTTTATCGAGAATTAAACATTACATTCCTATTCGACGTATTTCAACAACACGGTGAACAATGGAGGCAAATCCTGTTACTTTGTCCAACTTTATTATGCCAAAATCCGTTTTAAAACTAGGCTGTCGATTTGCCCTCGTTTTCCTCTTGCTCATTTCACCGTTAAATCTGGTTTAAGGGTTCAATGCATTCCCTCTTGAAAGCAACGCAGCAATTCCCGGATTGCACGGAACACAAAGAAGCAATGGTAGCAAGGAATTTCAAGATCCACCTGTTTACTTCATGGCCATCAAGTCGATGCCATGGCCTCGTCCCGACTTAACAACGTAACTCATACGCTCCTTTTACCCCATACATCCAACCCTTTTTATCTTTGCCTGATGCAGAAGAGGTTTAGCACCAAGTACATGTTAATTATGTTTGAGGTCATGATAACTCGCGTCTTGTAACGTGTCATGCTACGCAACTTGTGTTGTGGTGCACAAAGTAAAAGATCAAGGATTCAAAGGAATAGAGGGGGGAGGAGGGAGAGATTTTTGTTGTTTTATCTGTGCACTACCTCACAGACTCATATTGTGACCTCTCGACTGGTGTACATGCTCGTGCAGACAACTGACTGGAGGGACGCTGAAGCCGACGGGGCGTTGCTCAGTGGAGTGGATGTGTTGCCGTAAAGCCGAGCATGTGGTTTCCGTTCTCCTCGTGCTTCTGATACTGTACCCTCACATGACCAGCTCCATGGGCAGCTACCCTTGGCTGTCACGTCATTAGTAATCGTAGTTCTCTCTCTAAAATTGTTGTAATTGACGCCTGAGTTTGGGCAGCCGTAACTCCTTGTAGCTATGATTTTGCTGATTCACGAATGGGTTTGCAGCGTGGCTATTTTGGTATGATCCAATTTTTTGGGCAAAACGGACAACATCCGGCTTTGGGATCTCTGTTGTCTGGCAGGGCTCACCTAGGACATTGTCCTAGACAGGATAATGCTAGTATTTTACTGGTTGGCTTGTTTTTTTAGTAACAAGCCTCACAGAGCTGAGGTGAGGCTACAACTGAGAGGGGTCTCAGTTAGTTGTTCAGTCTTCATTTCTAATCAGTCATTGCTTCATTCCAGCTGCTTTTTGGCGCTAACTCTGGCGCGCATACTTCCGAGTAACAAACAAAGCTCCTAGACTTAGACTCTTGTACAACAGACTTAGGGGGCAGACTAAGCAACAAGCATGGATTCTCGCACGCTGCATCAAGAACGCCACTACCCCAACCTGCGCACTAGCTAGCTCCTTTTTGGTATCAGAGCCGTAGCGCCGCAGACACAACAACAACAGTAGTGGCGCACATGTTCCTCAGTATGCCGGCGGACCTCCCATGCACACAAGTGCAGGGGAAATGGTGCCGGATTTTTTCCGGCAGCAATGACCTGCCTGGTGGCGGCATCAGAATTTTTCCCACGGCCACTGGGCCAGGGGAAATGCTGCCGGATTTTTTCTGGCAACTCTGACCCCATGTTTGACGCAAGGAGGTGGGCAGCCAGTGCAGCGATGTTAGGCAACCTGCTGGCGACGACACACGTGGCGACATCAACCAGAGGTGTGAGTGACCCGTAGTAGTAGCAACAGCAGCAGTAGCAGCGGCAACAGTAGCAGTTGCAGCAATAACAAAGACGCAGCGATAGCAGCAGCAGCAGTGTCCGACACAACTGCAATAGCAAGGAGCAGCAGTAGCGGCAGCATCAGACACCCAAGAGGGAGTGGAAGGAGGCAGGAGCACCGTTTGTAGCCACTGCCTCGTCCTCACACCTTCCTGGAAGCCGCACGGACGAGGAGACATAGACGTAAATCGCGCCAGCCACCCACGTCCCCTACGCCCGATTGCTCCAGACTCAAACGGACATCACAAATTGCACGCATAGGCTCGTTGGAAATATTAGGTCACAAAATTTCCATAGCCACCATACTAGGCTCGTTTGGTGGTCTATAGCCTCCAACATTAATCGTCCAGCGTTGCAGATCCAGGTGTTATAACATTCTGGATAGAGCACAAATTTGGGTCGTTTTAGCATTTTTCCACTTTTTCAAGCCAAGACTTCCACCAATGTATGCAGCACAGTCAAGAGCACCTGTGGTCCAAATTTTGCTTCATTTGGAAAACCTTTATTTTAAAGACGAATTGCTGAAATTTTAAAATTTAAAATTTCAGCACTTCGTAAAATTTCAGTACTGGGGATCAAATTTTCCCATCATCCCAAATCAACAAGAAACAGTCTGATTTTTTATCAGATTTTCATCATCCAGCTCTTAACTGAGGGGAGACTACGCACCAATCATTCGTGGGATGGCAGCAGCAGAAGTGGCAGCAGCAGCCACGGTAGTAGTAATCGTGGTAGCAGTAGTAGCAGTAACGGCAGCACCAGTAGCGCCAGCAGCAGCAGCAGTAGTAGTAGTAGCGGCAACGGCAGCAGCAGTAGGGCCAGCAGCAGTAGCAAAAGTAGCAGCGACAGCAGCAACAACAGTGGCAGCGGTAGTAGGGACATCAACAGCAATAGTAGCAGCAGCAGCGGCAGTAGCAATAGCCCCAGCGATAACAGAGGCATCAGTAGCCTCAGCAATAGCAACAATGTCAAGCCAGGACAATGCCGTTGACACGCAAGTTAGCTCTGCAGACCCTTCCACTGCAGATCTCATAGCGGATTCGTACCCAGCCCGCGCTCGGACTTGATCCCTGCACTTTCGAGTGGCCTTGCTGCACCAAATGCATCAAGTACATCCAAGGCAAGATGCACCAAGCCTCCTACCATGCGTCTCTTCTCGGGCCACTTACCCGCTAGAGCTTGTTCACTCGGACCACCCAGGCCCTCTCCTGGTTGCATCTGTGGTTGAGAATGGCCAGTATGTGCTGATTCTCACGGATGACTATTTCCGCTATCATTGGGTCATCTGCCTCCGCCGGAAGAGCGACATGGCCTCCACCATCCATGCCTAGCACCTCACGGCTGAGGGCGAGTGCGGTCACATCCTCCGCTTAGATCTGACCGCGACGGCGAGTACATGTGTGATACTACTGCCCATCTTGCCAGTCATGGGGTTCGTCATGGGACGTCCGCCCCTGGAACACCGCAGCAGAACGGTGTATCTAAGCACAGGAACCACACCATGGCCAATGTTGCCCGCACCATGCGTGTCGAGTCTTGTTTATCCGAGGGCTTCTTCTTTGAGGCCATGTCCTCCATTACCTGGATGTGGAACCGCATTCCACATGGTACCCTTCCACGCCAAGCCACGTCTTACACATTGTGGTTCAATCAGCGTACCGATCTTTAGCGTGCCGATCTTTGGCCTGCTCGTGTCCGAGGGTCCATCGCTAGCGCCTCGCTCACCGAGGACCAGCGGGATGGCAAGCTTGTCCCTCGCGGCCATCTATGCACCTTCACCAGTGTCTCAGATCATTCCAAGTCCTAGCGCTTCTGGAACCCGGTCCGACATCGTGTTGTTGAGTCCCATGATATCCTGTTCTTTGAGGACCTATTCCCTCGCAAACTCCCACGTTTCTGGTCTACCTCCCATTTGCTTCTGTCGCTATCGTCTTGTGGGGGAGATACTTGTCGTGCTATCGCTCAGGCTCCAGAGGCACAGGTCGTCCTGCCTGCATCCATACTCCCAACAACGGATGGCCCAGATGCTCCTCCCTCACCATCCACCTCACCGCCCAATTCCCCTACGGCAATGTCACGCACCCATCGGAGACGAACTCCTCTTCTCAGTCCTCAGTCCAACCTGACCTCTTGGCTGACCCCCCTCTGGCCTCCGATGCACCTAACTCCGTGGATCCACCCGTGTCTAGCAAGTCCCCGACATCGGACCCAGCGCCTACCCTCGCCTTGCCATCTCGTCCTTTCCGGGCTCCCTCTTTCATCACTGGCACCCCGGCGCACTAGGTCTATACCCGCACTCCTATTGGCATTCTACGTTCCTGTAAGCTGGCCCCGCCCCCAGGTCCTCGCACCACGACTCTCTAGCCAGCCTCTAGCACACCTGTCGACAGACCTTCCTCCCCTTACACTGTTGTGAGCGATGAGTCCAGCATCAAGGTCCTTGGCTTGACGATCCTTGGCCTTGTTACTTAGGACACTCACCCAGGCTCGACCCTTGGCCATGCTCTCATCTCCCAGGAGCATCGTCGTGCGGTCTCTGTCACCCTGGCCCGGGCTCCTACAGGACTTTTGCGGTACCCGTGTGCTAACAGCACGGCCTTCTCCACTGGCACCCAACCCATAGAGCCTATGTGAGGGTCGTGCTGCTCCCGACGCAGACCAATGAGAGGCTGCATGTTGGGAGGAGCTCGCTGCTATCAACGAACACGAAGTGTACGAGCTCATGGAAATCCCCCCTGGTCGCAAGACAATAGGGACAAAGTGGGTGTTTTTTCGAAAGTGGAAGCAAGATGGCAACCTGGAAAAGTACAAGGCCTGGTTCATCGCCAAGGGCTTCTCCCAGGTTGCTAGAGTTAACAACGACCAGGTCTTTGCCCCGGTTGGCCGTATGATTACCAACCAGGCGCTCTTTAGCCTGGTCACACAACATGGTTGGGAGCTCCACCAGATGGACGTGAGCAATGCCTTTCTTCACGGTGCTCTCGATGGTGAGGAGCTCTATATGACCTAGTCCCCTGGCTTTGAGAATGGGATGTGTCGAGTATGGCAACTGTAGAAGGCCCTGTGGGGCCTCAAGCAGTCTCATCGGTGCTGGAACATCGAGATAAGCCATACCCTTCCAAAGGACGGATTTCTCTGCAGCACTACAAAACCGACACTCTTCATCACTCCTCCTAGGAATCCCTTTATTGTGATTCTTGTCTACGTGGACGACCTACTCATCGCGTCTCCCAACCATACTACTATCGAGTAGGTGAAGGAGTTGCTGAAGGTGACCTACAAGATGAAGGATCTCGGGCCGACGCAAGTGTTTCTTGGCATGGAGATTGAGTGCGATCTCATGAACGGCATCATGCGGGTACATCAGGCAACATACTTTCAGATGCTCGCTGATTTATTTGCCGATCTCCTGACCACGGTCCCTAGCGCCTCCACCCCGATGACCCGAAACGGGTAGGCAAAGCTGAAGGCTACTGACGCCAGCATCTTGGGTTCAGCGGTGGAAATCACGGTGTTCCTCTGCATTATCGGGTTACTCATGTTTCTCGCCACCACCACACAGGCCAACATCGCCTTTGCCGTGAATTTCCTCGTCCACTTATCATAGGTCCTATACCCACTGCACCTTGATGCAGACATCCACGTGTTGCGCTATGTGGTCTCCACCCACGCCGAGGCCTCTCATTCCGTCGGTAGCCGTCCGTGGTAGCCGTGGGCTTCACTGACAGCGATTGGGCATGGAGACCAGATGGGAAGAGCCACACTGGTTGGATCTTTCTCATCGGGGGTAGAGCAGTTTCATGGCGTAGCGAGAAGAAAGGGTGTGTTGCACGTATTACAACAGAGGTAGAGTACATGACTTTGGACGCTGGTGCATGTGAAAGTGTGTGATTACGTTGTTTTTTAGGTGAGTTGCATCAGCCAGAATCATCCATCACCTTACATTGTGACAACGAGAGAGCCATTGCAATTGCCGATAATGATGGTGTCCACCATGCATGCACACAACACATCAATGTTGAGCATCACTATGTGCGTTCCTTGTTGTATGAGGGCAGCATTAACATCGTGTGGGCCGAGACTGTGAAGGAGTTGGCTGACTTCATCGCCAAGGTACTGAAGCACAACTCACTCAAGAAGGCTGTGAGTATGGACGGATTGCTATCCTGAGTATGTTTGGTGTGACTCTTCCACCTGCATGGATTCTCATCGCTCATCCTCGTTGCACATGTGATCTGTCTCCTCTCGTTCTTGCATTGAGTGTTGGATCGGGGAGCATGGGGGAGCATCACTTCTGCATGCTCATGTACACTGGTGCCTTTTGATCATAGAGGAGTGTTGTTGTTTTTTATGTGCACTGCCTCACAGAATCATGCTGTGACCTCTCAGCTGGTGTACATGCTCGTGTAGATGACTGACTATATCGACGCTGAACCTGACGGGGTGCTGCTAGGTGGAGTGGATGTATCGCCGTGAAGCCGAGCATGTGTTTCTCCTTCTCGTGCTTCTGATACTATATCCTCGCACGACCAACTCCATCGGTAGCTACCATTGGTTATCACATCATCAGTAGTTGTGGTTCGCTCTCTAAAATAGTGCAGTCGATGCCTGAGTTCGGACAGCCGTAACTCCTCATATTTAATTTTCTTTCTGATTCTGACTACACGACTGCGTTTGCAGCCTGATTATTTTGGTATGGTCCAGGTTTTAGGAAAACGGACAACGCCCGGGTTTCGGGCTGTCTGGTGTCTGACAGGGCTCACCTAGGAAATTCTCCTAGACAGGATAATGCTAGCATTTTCCTGGTTGGCTCGTTTTCTGAGTATCAAGCCACGTAGAGCTGAGGTGAGGCTAGAACCGAGAGTGGTCTCAGCTAGTTGCTCATTCTTCCGTCCTAATCAGTAGTTACTTCATTCCAGCTACTTCCAAGTGCTAACTCTGGCACGCACACTTTGTAGTAATAAACCAAACTCTTACACTTAGACTCTAGTACAGTAGACTAAGGGGACGGACTAAGTAACGATCGTAGGTTCCCGCACGCTGCATCAACAATGCCACTATCCCAACGTGCATGCGAGGGATGGAGAGATGGAGAGGGAGAGGGGGAGAGAGAGCTAGTGAGAGAGAGAGGGAGGGAGGGGGCATGAAGTGGGAGAGGGAGGAGAGAGAAAGATAGAGTGAGAGAGAGATATATACATGTAGAGAGAGGGAAAAAGGGGGAGAGATAGAGAGAGGAATAGACGGGAGATTATAAGAGAGATTGGGATAAG
>SZWC01012256.1:4309-25474 GCA_023375785.1 Penium margaritaceum | reverse complement strand
GGATGATACCCCGGACTGCTGCGACGCACCCTCGACCACACCTCTCTCTCCCCCCTCTCCTCGTAGTATGCAAGCTCCTCGTCAGTGTTTGCACCGTTCTGAGCCACTGTTGACGACGGAGGTGCTGGCTCGATCTCAGGTGGAGACGCCAGTGTACAGATTGATGGGCTGCCTCAGGGCAGCCCGCGGTGATTGAGAGCGCGCTGGGATCAAGTCTGGCTGCAGGGTTGGGGCTAAGGTCACGGCTGTGAGAGCAGTGGTTGCACAGAGCGGCGGATGTTGTGGTTGCCCAGACTGCCACCTCTGCAAGATTGGGGCTGAAATCACAGCTGTGAGCGCAGCAGTTGCACAGAGCGGTGGCTGCTGCGGCTGTCCAGGCTGCCACCTAAGTTGCTTCTCGTGCCAAGCGGCTAAGCGGCTGAGCCCAAGCGGCTGCTGCTGCTGTCCAAGCTGCGGCGGCCTCGCGCTGAAGTCCACAAATGCGATGTTGGCAGCAGCACAGAGTGGCTGCTGCTGACGCTGTCTAGCTGCAATGTGGGGACTGAGATCAGTGCTGTAAAGTCAGCGCTTGCACAAGGCGGCGACTACTGCGGCGGTCTAGACCGTCACCTACGCTGCTGCTGCTGTTGCTTGGTCCGCCATGGCCCAAGCCTCGGTATCACCCGTCGGTTGATGACAGCGGCTGCCCAGAGTGGCGGCTGCTGTTGATGTCCAAGCTGCTGCGGTCTCGCGCTCAGATCTGCGAGTGTGACGTTAGACCGTCACCTACGCTGCTGCTGCTATTGCTTGGTCCGACATGGCCCAAGCCTCGGGATCACCCGTCGGTTGATGACAGCGGCTGCCCAGAGTGGCGACTGCTGCTGGTGTCCAAGCTGCTGCGATCTCGTGCTCAGATCTACGAGTGTGACGTTAGATCGTCACCTACGATGCTGCTGCTGTTGCTTGGTCCGCCACGGCCCTGCGCCGTGGCTTGAGCGGGGTTGCCCGTCGCTCGATACGAGAAGCTGCTCAGAGTGGCAGCTGTTGTTGCTGCCTAAGCTGCCAAGACCTCGTGCTGAGATGCACGAGTGTTATGCAAGCGGCTGTACAGAATGACCGCCGCTGTTGCTGCTGCTGCTTAGGCCGCCGCTGTCTCGCACTGTGGCTTATGGGGAATCACCAGGCGCTTAGCGCATGAGGTTCATGAGGTCCCAGGTTGTCGCGGCGGGAGGGACAGCCCTCCTGCTCTGATACCAGTAGGTAGGCATAGTTGCTGTGCTAGCAAGAAAGTAGGTGACAGGCAACAGAATACGCCATGGATCGGGGAACGCTCACGACTTAGAAAGTGGTCACAAGTCACAGGTAACAAGTGAGTGTGAGCGAGGTGGTGAGAGCCGGTTGACCGGGCCACCCACGCGAGACAATCGACGTGGGGCCCGGACGCCACCCAGGGATCGAACCCGACCCTGGAGCGAACGAGCTCCAGGCGGTTTCTCACACGCCGGCACAAGCCAGACGTGTGGTCCCGAAGGATCAGCAACCCGGTTCACCACTCTAGGAGCATGCATGCATGCAATCAACTAACAAGCATGCATTCCCACAAGTTGTATCCCCTTTCAGTATATGAGTGTATCACTAAACTAAGGCATGTGACAAGACTGGTGCTGAAGCCACCACTTGGTAGCTTGAGGGAGGCACATCCTCTGTGTTCTTCATGCTACACCACAGTCTTGCACCAAGGAGCCTTAATCCAGATTAATCACCTGCAGTGGTGAGATGTGTGTATGAATGGAGACAAGAGGGCACTTGCGTGTGTTCGTGACAATAACCAACACCCCCCCCCCGCTAGGAGTGAGAGCCGCCTCGGCATCTCCGGTAATCCCGACGTGGGATTCGAGCCCTGGAGCTCTGATACCAATGTAACGGATTGGACCAGGGCTGATAGCGGTATTACCGGTACCGCGGTATACCGCGATTTTGTACCGCGGTATCGCCAGTACCGTGGTACGGTATCTTTTTTACTGTACCGGTACGGTATCGGTACTAACCTATCAAGGTACCCTTCTATCTTACCGCGGTATTGTACCGCGGTATCGTACCACGGTACCAACTTGCAAACAAACATTCAGATGCACGTATACCGATACCGCGTTATAGGTTGGGTAATGGAGCATCATGTTTTGCAAGTGGACGAACTTCAACAAGGTCACGCACATCAAGTGGAATACTTCCATTTTCTAAATGTACATTTTACTGAGATCATTGAACTTTTGTGCCCCTTTAAGGAAGGAGATTGACATGACAGGTCGAGATCCTCAACTCAAGGGTATTTCTTTCAGAATATCCAAGCATATTTCCTCATCCGCTAGTCGACATCGCGACGAGGAGTTGAAGTCGAAGGCCAAAGGTGCGGCTCATGGGATGCTGGTGCGAGAAGCTATTTCAGATTTTAAGCATATTGCGTTCGGACAGGGTTTTAGGATTTATCACTGTGATATTGTTTCTCTCACGTCTATCTTCTCCAGGGTAGGGTTTTTTTTGCCCAACATGTTGACTGTTTTGTGTCTACAAATTTTGTCAAAGTTTAGCATTTGCAAGAAATAAACGTTTTCTCTCAGGCTTCGTTTTTTTTTTTTCATGTGAAGAAATGCAATACTCTCACAAACTCGTATGGATCTCATCAATTACATTTCGTACTTCTCCATTGAGTACCACGGTACTCATTCTGTACCATGGGAGATCGCGACCTTCAAACAAAGGTATACCGTGTACCGCGGTACTCCCGAAATACCGCGGTACTTTACCAATACCGTACGGAACGCCGTGACGGTACCGGTATCGGTATTGAGCTGCCAGAAAACTAGGGTACCGCGGTATTCATACCGTGGTAATCTGGTACCGCGGTACTCGAGTACTGCGGTACCAAATACCGCGGTACTGCAGCCCTGGATTGGACAGAATCCTTGGCCAACTAGGCCAAAACCGCGGTGCATTTGGTTTGGTGTTGAGACCGACACAGTCTGTGCAGCCGGAATACTGTCGGAGTTCTGCCCGGCGACCATCAGGGGCGTCACAGTAAATAGGAAGCAGCTAGGAAGTTGCTATGTGGGAGTGTAGCCCTGGCGCGCACCTCAAGCGACGATCGATATCGTCGTTTGGGTTGCGCACAAGGCCCGTCACCCCCCATACTGTCGCGGGTGCGTTCTTTTCTACCTTACTTCGCCGTTCCCTCACCGTTTCCCTTGTCGTTGAGTGCGTTGGAACCGTGGCGAGTAGCACCATGATGTGGTGCATGTAAACATGGAGTTTGAGGTTTCTTTCTGAGGTGGGATGGTATTGGTTATGGCAGCATTGTTGTCTACACACTATTGACCTCTTGCCTTATTGCACATGCAGAAACATTGATGTAGGAGGCTAGCTCAACATGATGGGGGAGTGAGAGAAGCCACTTGGCAATGCTCTGCGTGAGAGGGTACATCATGAAAGAACGCAACATACGGTGCAAGGAAAGGTGCAGAGACAGTGAAGAAACGCTCAAGAATGTAAGACTTAAAAGAAAGAGACTGAGTAGTTGGAAGATATTCACTCCATTCTCAGTCCTACCAGCTCTCAAGTAGAAGTTAATTCGTGCAACCGTATGAGGTGTTCGGTTGTGCACATGACAGATCGAAAGAAGGGCCCTACATAAGTTAGCTAGGAGCAGATGCTCTGGCATGGAGAAGATGGCCCAGGGAGCTGGCAACCAAGAAAACTCCTATGGACACACGAAAGTGCATAAGTGGAGACAGGAAATGAGTGGTGACAGTACAGTGTCTACAAGCGAATGAATTCAAGTCCATAGGTCATGGAGACTGACACAACAACACTTAGCATGGCCAGAATATGTCAGGCACCATAAGCATTGAAGGGGCGCAAGCGAGAAGCGACAAGGAGCCACAACGATTGAAGTGATGGAGATGAGAGAGGGACAAAACGGAGAAGGAACATTCACGAGTCACCTGGCGTAAGCATGGAGAGACACAAGGCCAGTCGCATGCACCACAACCTTGAACTGCCCGCTGCAGAGCACTTTCGTGGGAAAATGAATGCGCTACTATTGCGTGTCAACCCAAATCAAACGCACATCACCTCATGCAATACTTTGTGATGCTTTGTTGAGCATCACAAAGTGATGCTCAACCTGGATGCGTTTTCTGTGAGTGTGTTGCATGCCATTGTGCTCAACGATGGAACACATGATCTCCTTGTTGCAGTGCAGTGCATTGACGAAAATGGGTTGGTGCAGCTAGTGCATGATATTGCACAACTAGATGCTCTCCCGAACACTAGCAACCATGGCGACGCACTCATCCTCTATCAAGCTACGCATGAAACAACCCTGCTTCCGACTCTCCCATGAAACCTAAGTGCTCCTGACGAGAAAGATGTACCCCAAACAGTTGAGCTCTTCGTGATCACGTGCCAAATTGCTATTCGTGTTACCCGTCAACTACAACGAGGGCCGAGCACAAGAGCACAAGCCCAAGCATGGTTAAGACACGGAACAACAAAAAACATGCAGTGCAGCATTGAGGTGGAGACGACACAGTCAGTGAGAAAACTACGACTAGAAGGTGAATACGGACGTATTATCGACACGAGTGGTAGAGCCATGGAACATCTCAGATCCAATGACTTGAAAGTACTTTGCGACGACAAGAGGCTTTCCCAGTCAGAAGGGGGGAGGGGGGGGGGGGATCAGCTATCTTTAGCAGCATCTGTTCATCACTTGCCATAGACGTGGAAGCATGGGGAAGAGAAACCAACAGGTCTGCAAACTGCTCCCCCAAAATGCAAACATACTATGCCTGATGCACNGGGGGGGGGGGGGGGGGGGGGGGATCAGCTATCTTTAGCAGCATCTGTTCATCACTTGCCATAGACGTGGAAGCATGGGGAAGAGAAACCAACAGGTCTGCAAACTGCTCCCCCAAAATGCAAACATACTATGCCTGATGCACGTGGAGCACGTGTCACTGCCATTCACACTCAATCTCCATGCCAAGAAAGGCACGGGCATGACCAAGATCCTTCATCTTGTTCATAGATTGGAGGCTTGCCTTCACGGCCTGGACAGCCTGATAATTTGAAGAGGTGATCAAGAGATATTCCACGTAGGCCAAGATCACATCCAAAGGTGTCGATAGGTCACTCACAAAGAGAGCTAGGTCAACCGGACTATGAAGGCATGTATGACAATCAATGGTGGTGGAGACCTCGAGGTTCTAGCAGCGCAGAGAATGTTTTATCCCATATAACGCCTTGCGGAGGCACCATAATTGACTTGTGCCAATGTCCAAGCTAGGGGACTGTAACAAGTAGATCTCCTCATCAACTCTTTAATACAAGATTTTGTTGCTCATGTTCATCTGAAGCGGCTTCCAATCGTGCTGAGACACCTACCTCAAGAGTGCCTTTGCAGTAGTGTGCATGCCCATAGGGACAAAAGTGGCTTCATAAATTATACAAGGCACTTGAGACAAACCCTCAGCAGAGAGGCGAGCCTTGTAGTTCTCAACAATACCATCTGGTTCCCGCTTGCGCTAGTATACCCAACTGGTGGCAGCTGCACCCTCTTTTAAACACCATGCTCTGTGATAGCATCCATTTCCTCGTGCATGGCCTGCTCCCAGAGAGCCACATTCAGAGCAGAGAGAGCCTAACAGACTGTGTCTAGATCAGGCGGGAACACCATGGTTACGTGTACAATGAGAACAAAGCTGGCATAGGTGCTGATGGAGCAAACACTGATGTACTTTCTTTCTTGTGAGAAAATAGTTGTTTTGCCTCCAACCACTGGGCGGGCTTTTATTTTGTGTGTGAGGTGGGAGATGGCATTCACACTGTAAGTTCCTTTTTTTCGTTTTTTCTTTTTACCAATTGGCCTATTTCACCCTTTTTCATTTTGGTCTCATTTTGGCATCAACCCCATAGACATTTCCTCCACAGTAAAATCTTGGATTACAGTGTCGCATCGGCAAGACATGGCCTCACTCTTTGCATCATAATTCCATACTTCCGTTTCCTTCTCTAATTAAACCAACATGCAAACATATGGATATTTTCCTCCACTCATTGTCCTCCTAAACTTTTATTATTATTCCTCATTACTGGTAACATTAACTCTTCATGTGAAAACAACTTGAGGTAGAAGATACCCAATGTCTTCAGTGGCTGGTACTCCCTCCAAGGGGAATATCCATCTATCTCCATAAACCTCTAGACCTTTAAAGCTATATTGATTCATCCTGTTTGTGGCCATATTTTGTCCCATAAATTTGGTTCATAATTGTCCATAAATCATGGAAGCGGAAGTTTTTTAGCACTATTTCTTCCTTTGTAATTGATTGTGACATTGATACACGCGACTCTACACACTCCTTGCCTCCTTGTCTCTGATCTCCATCCCAAAATAATCGGACTTCATCAATCATCCTTAAGCCATGATATATCCACAACTCATCTCAATCTGGTGTCTAAGCCAACACAACAGCATTAGCATTTATTGCAGTCGTGACCTTCTATGCTGCAATTGCTCTTCTATGGCTTTATCAACCACAACCGTGAAACTCTCAGCCACAGCTGCAGCAACAGCAAGCAGTGCTATAAGGTTTCAGTAAAAGCAGTAGCGAGTGCATACTTTACAAGTGGTAGCAGTGACATCACATAAGCAGCACTAGTAGTGACATCACCAACAAAAAATTATTAGCAGCAGTAGCGCTGTTTCAAAACATATAGTAGTAACAATAGTAATATCTGTTACAATTGGCTGCATTAGAAGCAGCTTTATTATTCAGTCGTAGCAATAGTAGAAATTACTGTCAATAACAACAGTAGCAGTTGTAGCAGTTGTTCTGGTAATAGCAGATGCAGAAGCAAAACTTGGCTACAGTCAATGTAAATGCTATATTGGCCAACAACATCAGTTTCAGTCTCTGTGCTCAGGCATCATGTCAGTCGGTAACAATAGCAGAAACAGCAGCAATAAGACGTATCCGTGGACACCACACTAGCAAAGGCAACAACAACAGGATAAATGATAGCGCTTCTCAAGTAGTGGTAGTAGCAGCAATAGCAACAATTGTAGTAGCTCACGTTGCAGATCTAGCTGCCATCACCCGCAACATCAGCAGAAAAAGTAGCTGCTTTAGATACCACTACTGTCTAAATTGAATTTTGTGTGAAGCTGCAAGGGAACTTCTTTGACCAGTGGTTAGGCCTGTTTTCCCACCGGGCCTGGTTTTCCTGATTTGCCCACTGTTTGAGGTTTCCCCTGTCCACCGAGGACGCCGGTCGGTAAGTTCACCGATTAGCAAATGCAATGTCTTTGTAATATGATCCCACATCCACCAAAGAGAAACAAGGGGGAGGGGAGGTTAGGGCCTCCACATCTCTATGGATGCAAGACATCAAACCCAGATCCCTTGCTTATATTTCCGGTTTTTTTTTTTCTTGTTTCTAATTTCCCTATCTCAATATCTCCTTGTTTCAATTTTCCCTATTTTTCTTCCACCCTACATCTAAGAGATTTTCTTGCTTTCCCTCCTCTTGGTCAAGACCCAATAAAATGGATGTTTTTTCCTATTTCTTCGGGAGACCTTGTTTACGTGCAGACTGAGATCTAGACACTAGGTTTACCATGGGAGACCATTCTTAACTTTCTCTCATTCTTTTAATTCCTTCATGTCCCTCTTTGGTCGAGACCCAGGTACTCTTAGATTTGTTTTGATACCCTAGAATACCTTGTTGCTGCCAAGGTCGACACCGGATCAAATGAATTTTCCGTGCCTTTGGAGGCCATTATCAGGTTCTACAGAGCATGGCATCACCGGTAATTCCACAACCTGGAATGGCTTGGGCACCGCCCTACATAGCCCTATCCTTTTGCAGACCACCT
This sequence comes from Penium margaritaceum, assembly GCA_023375785.1. Lineage (NCBI taxonomy): Eukaryota > Viridiplantae > Streptophyta > Zygnematophyceae > Desmidiales > Peniaceae > Penium > Penium margaritaceum. The sequence continues at coordinate 17,559 of SZWC01012256.1, read as the reverse complement.
TCGATATTCTCCACACCTGTGTCATGGCTTTCTGTGTGATATTCACACGCATTCCCGTCCTCTCCTCTGGCAGCCACCTCACGTTCATGCAAGCCGGCCGCGAGGTCTTCCTTAGACTTTGACAGTGACTCTCATCATTAAGTTAAGGTACCTCACCCTCCATTTCATGGCCTCCTACATATTCTCTTCTAAACAGGTACGTAGTTTGTCCTTCGACGTCCGGGCCCTGTCAGCCTCGAACTTCAATATTCTCTTGTGGTGTGAGTTTGGCAGGGATCCAAAGGTCCTTTCTGTCAGTCGGGTGGACCCTTTGGGGAGACCAGTTGAGTATTATGGCCAAGGATGACGCATGGATTGAGAAATGACAGTATGTTAGGTGTTTCCATCATTTGACCCATTACCTAGCTCATGGACTGTCATCTATTATCCTTTCTGGTAGCGTCTCCGCATGTCATGTATTGTCCTCCGCTCGTGTGTCACGTAGCTTTTGGACCCTCAATTTAGGTGCCACTCATCACATGACATCATCACATATCTCTTCTGTGTCATTGGTTTCAGTCGGTGATGCCCATTTTGTGAGCACTAGATCAGGCCAGATGCTTCCTGTCTAGGGTGCCAGTGGAGTGGGGCTCGTTGGTCCAGGAAGTGACATGTTCTAGCTTGAAGCGCTCTTTGTTACCGCACTTAATATCTTTCTTTTTTCAGTTTCAATCCTTGAGAATGAAGGCGTGTGCTTTCGTACATTGCGTGGCATCATCACTACTTTGTTGCAGTCGTTTACGAATGTTGTACTTCGCGGCCTTCATTGTGAAAAAAAAAAATCTTCTGTCCCCACATTTGCACTTACTCCATTTACTGCTGTCGTGCCCTTGTGCAGGTCACTTTCTTGCTCTCTCCTGAGCACACACACTTGCTTCATTGCCGCCTCTACCATGTGACCATGGCAGCCATGCATAGTTTGTTGCATCATCATTCAATTGCTGGTCTGGATGTTTCCACCTTCCATGCTCAATGCACTACTGACTGCCTGCATTGCGTGCAAAAGGCAACATGTGCCATTCTCTATTTCATTTGTCCACGTCCCACAACCATGAGCCTCTTTCTCTTGCCATGCTGATGTACAGGGACTGTTTCTGGTTGAGTTCCTCCATGGCGGCTGTTATGTCCCCTGTCTGACAGAATTTTTTACTTGCTTTTGTCTTAAGAGTGGCGTCGGTTCCATTATTGAGACCTGGCTTCTATAGGCAAAGCGCGAATGTCAGCGCAAGTTGCAGGTTTTTCAATCTGTTGGTGGTGGAAAGCTCATCATTCCCACCCTTCATTTCCAATGTCGGTTGGTGTCCAGTTTGAAACCTCCGCCCTCTACACCCCTAAGCAGAACGACGTCTCTGATTGTTGGAACCACACTCTTGCTCATGGGACTTGAACTATGCTGGTCAAGTTTGGCCTACGTGACGCATTTGCTTATGAGGCCATTAAGTAGAAAACTTGGGTATGGAACCAGGTTCCTCATGGTCCGTTTCCATGCCATGTCATCATGTACAAACACTGATATGATCTTAACGATGGCTTGTACCTCATGCGAGTTTGGAAGAGAATTGCTTGTTCTTGGCTCCCTGTGGACTAGCACAATGGAATGTTCTCCTCTTGCCGCTGCCGATGTCTGTTCCTCGGTGTCTCACCACCTTTCAACAGTTGGCACTTCTAGGACCCTGACTCTCCGTTTGTCACTAACCCATGTGAGATCCTATTATTTGAAATCAAGTTCATTCATGAAATTGTCCATCAATTCCATAATCTCGCCCGAGCTTCTCATGTCGAGGGAAGTTTTCTGGGCCGGGTGACCATAAGGTAGTTTACCTTACTTGACCATGTCTCCTCTGTAGGCTATACCTTTTTCTTGCATCAGTTTCTTCCCTTGCACCCACACCATCCTATGCTACAGAATCATCACTTGCTTCCATCCCTTTGGCTTCTAAGTCTGAATGAGCGCTTGTATTAGCGTAGAAGCAAGTGTAACTTCCAATGGATAAATCATAATAACTATTGTAGTGGTGGTATACAATAAAGTTTCCTAAAATATCGGGGTCTATGTAGGGTCACATGCAGGGTATATAAGAAGATATTCCAACAACCAATAGGGTTGCAGTGGCAGATCCTAGGCTGCCACGTCACCACCCCATGATGATATGCTCATCGAGGGCATGCTTCAAACTACCAAAAGGCCCAACCGACGTGTTGGAATGTCATTCTCACACCTACCAACCATATTGCTGAGGGTTTTCAGCCAACATTTTCTCAGGATTGTTACAGAAACAGCTAACAAACAAGTATTTTAACACATGCATTAACAATCATCTTATGTTGAACGACCTATAGGCGGGTGATTACTTTCTTCAAACATGGTGAGAAAATAGTTGTTGTACCTCCGACCACTGGGCAGGTGTTTTTATTTTGTGTGTGAGGTGGGAGATGGCATTCACACTATAAGTTCTTTTCTTTAATAACTGACCTCTTTTACCCCTTTTCATATTGGTCTCATTTTTGCATCAACCCCATAAACATTTCCTCCACAGTAAAATCTTGGATTACAGTGTCGCATCGGCAAGAAATGGCCTCACTCTTTGCATAATGATTCCATACTTCCGTTTCCTTCTCTAATTAAACCAACATGCAAACATATGGATCTTTTCCTCCACTCATTGTCCTCCTAATCTTTTTTATTATTCCTCATTACTGGTAACATCAACTCTTCATGTAAAAACAACTTGAGGTAGAAGATACCCAATGTCTTCAGTGATTGATACTCCCTCCAAGGGGAATATCCATCTATCTTCATGAACCTCTAGACTTGTTACATGCTTGTATTTATTATTTAGCTGTTTCATTGCCACTTTCACGTGTAAAAGAAGATTATGCGCTAAATTCCTCCCCTTTTATGATCCAACCATCCCATGATCCCAAACAGGGATCATGGGTTATTTGGATGACGTCGGGAGAGTGTTGGGTATGCACACTCAGGTAGTGATGATTGACTGATGGTCCCCTTTACAAAACATGAGACACGATCATTGTGGCCAGAAATGATTCTGTAAGGGTCCTGATTTTTCTCCATAAGAGCACACCTTGATGAGCTCAAGGTGTAGGGTTAAGCTTGCTTGAACCCCCTGGGAAGTTGGCGAAGTCACAGCCAGCACAACTTACCACACGAGTCTCTTTACTTGTGTGCATCTGCTGCAAGCTGAGTCTGTGACGTGTCATGATCATGTATGCCACGAGCACGGCATGGGTTCCACGTGCACCATGTGATTGTGAATGTGTAGAGTGAGAAACGTCATCGAGTGATCCAACTCAATGACTCAAAAGAGTCATGGTTCTGTCATGACTGAAATGTATCCTATGCCACTCCCTAAAAAAGGGAGATTTCTGAAGAGGGGAGAACCCCAAAGGCTTTTGCTCTCTCCAAGATGGTAGTCCACATGGCCACGAGCATCCAGGTTCCTTTAGAGGTCTCCACCATGCATTACCACATGTGTGGGATCTATACACTTCATGCGCCTGACTGGAAGAGGGTTCAATGACCAAAGCCATATTTGTTCAGACAAAAACACACTGTGGATCCGAATCATCCTTCTTTAGCAAGAATTGTCCTCGCGACACACTAGGCGAGCGTCTCCTGCACTAGGTGTGCACCACGCGAATAATGCTTCATAACCATGGTCTAGTATCCTCTTCAAGGGGTGTGCCGGGGTGGTACCCCCAAGCTTACATATAGCAAGCAAACGTGTGGCCCGTCCAGCACATAGGCTTGGGTCATCCACCAACCGCGGTCAAGCAACCACGTCACTTCAACGTAGCCACGTCTACACGTGGCTCAAATCCGAGCCTCCTCCGTGCGAGAAGATGGGTGGAAGCTGAACATGCCATCCTATCATGATACTCAATCCATCTTGGAGACGATTTCCATCATGTTGGGATGCCCCATGCTTAGCATGCTTATCCCCTCTCATGAAAAGAGTGGTGGCACCAAGCCACATATGTTTAAGCAATAATGTAAGACATAAGCACGTCAGAAAAAATGTTCATACTCCTGTCTTGTGGACATCATGATCAAAGGAAACCAAGTGGCTCCGTCATCTCAGACGAGGATAGATCCAATTTGTACGTGGGTGTGGGAGTTATGCAAACTCATGTCACCTCACACAACATAGACATTCTAGTGCAAGCACACATCATTCAAGATGTTGCTAAGTTCTGAACAGAAGCGATCTGGACTATGTTGTCCCCGTACTTTTGCGTCATAGTGGATATCACTGGATGCTGTAAAACACCAGGATGTACACCAAGCACAAGAGCATCTTTCACAAACTTCTTGAGATGGAGAGAAGCTCTTGTCCATGGTCGGCAACAAAAAAAATATTCATTGAAGCACATTTCCATAAAATGATCACATTAGATGTATTTTTTTAAGTTTGAAAATAAAACGAGGAGGAGAACCACAGTTGGCACCGGTCTTCTCCAACACATACCGATGAGGCACAATCATGGAGGTCCAAATGTCCATTCTACATGCTCACAAATGCGTTGTCATCACTTGCAAGAGAGCTTCACTCATCGGGGTTGTCTCATGTCGTTCAAGGAACCTGGTTGTTGGATTTTAAAGAAGTGTTGTCTCCATGTTGTTGAGGTAGAGAAAAGGTTTAAAACCATCAATGTAACGAATTCCATCGCCACTACGACCGGTGTGGCCTCTTAGTTAGGAACTCAGTAGTATATCATGAGATTGTGATTGCGTGGTGTTTGATTTGTCTTCCTTTGAACCTCGATCATGTCACAAGCTGTGTTGAATTGTTTTGCTTCACTTCTCATGAAAGAGCTAGCCCGGCTATACACCACTAAGCTCCTCCAAGTGGGAGAGTGGACACGATGTATTTCTATTATTGGACATCCGGGGATATGTATTGTGTATAGCCCAATGCCACCCAAGAAACTCACTTTGAGTGCACGGATAGCTCTAGAAGAGGTTGAGCCGTAGTAAAATTGGAGTTTCTAAGAGAGTTGATAGGGAAAATACCCAACCTCATACTGTTTGGGGACAAAGTGGATGGACATGCCTCTCGTTTGGTCGGCATCAACTTGCTTGGAAACAAGATTTGCATCCATGTAGACAAGCCGTCTTGGCTAATGACAAAGATGTAATTGCTTGCAAGTCAGAAATTGGTTTGTAGGCGGGCGTACGTCATACCATAGTTGGTGTAAGGAGGGTGTACGCCATAAGAGGTGGCTGTTTTTCAGTCGATCCCACCGTTTCAGTGATTGGTCACCAACAGAGGCCCTATTTTTTTCATTGGAAGAATTACATGAGGAGCAAACTCCTGAAGTGAATATGTGTGTAGTGACTCGATCCTTTGGAGTGTACTTGAGAGCTTTAACGGTCAGGGATGATGTTGGTGGAATCCAACTAGAGGCTCTTGTGAGGTAGACAGAGCCTTTGTTCTTCCATGACCTCTTTTGAATAGTTTGAGGAATGCCATCTATCCCATTTCTCTTGTGCATGGCATAATGCATTTCCACATGCATGCTCGGTGATGCTCAAAGGCACAACCGAATGAACTACGTGAAAATAGGTAGATTGGCAACAATCACGGTCGTTGATGTTGAAGTACAACAGGTAAGCATTTTGGAGGCGCAAAGGCCTTGGGTGCTCCTTTTTTTGAAGTACATGTGCATCCTACGGCTCACGGTGTTGCCCATGAGTAAAGAGAATGTTGCACTTCACGTTTTGACGTATTTAAATGGCTCTTCTAGAGACCAAGATGGCCTTGTCTGATGATGCCGTGGATTCGGATGTGCACACAGTACCAAGACGAGCTACGCAAGCCCTTTGTTTTGATACTTGGTCCGAAGATGCACCCCATGGGTACTTCTTTGCCCTGAGAAAGCTCAACGTGAAGCATGGGAATAATGTGAAACTTGTGCACAACACAATGCTTTGTGGCCCCATGCTTGTGTGTGCACATGACACGACAAGAGTTTGGTCACGTCATTCTGTGCATGTAATGGATGACATGGAGATCTTCATGGCTTGACTTCTTGATCAACGGTCTCCACCCTAAGCGAGTTCCTATGCCATGAACATGATGCCATCATGAACATGTCATGGTGGAGGTCGTTGCCGTGGCAACAATTGGGAATTTCGGTACATTTTGACCCATCATGATAAGGCACTCAATGGCATGTAACATAAGGCAAGAGGAGCTTGTCCGATTGGACGTTGTTCTGAATTGTGTGCTAGCATTATATGACCGTCCTGCGGTTGTCATACACAATGACTTGAAGCCAGTCATGAGCATGGGTGACCATTATGCCCATGATGCCATCATGCGTCACTTCGTAGTTCGGCTTGTACATCAGCATAAAGATGATGTGAACCATGTCCATGATTTTCACATGGGATGCATTACTGTTATATTTGCATCAAGTTGTTGCATGCACACAATTTCCAGGGCATTGCAGTTAATTACAAGCCCGAGTTGACGAGTTCACCACTCCCATGGCAGTGATTCCACGTGGCTTGTAGCATGGTCGCTATGCCAATAAGCTTGTTGTTTCCATGCAAGCAAGAATTCATGTCTAAGTTCCTGCAGTTAGGCATGCAGCCAGGACTTGATAGTCACATTGCTCCTCAAATAGCAAGGGTCTACTTGCGTCATTATCTAGCCATAGCTGTTGCATTGATAAGCCCATGGCTATCTATCAACAAGCGTGTGGCTACGTCGTGAGAGTACCCATGACTGCACCACTCGTAAGCCCATGGCTGCATTGTCGACAAGCTCATGGATATGTCAATAGGGAACCTAAATTTGCACCCTTTGGGATTGCATTATTAAAAAACTAAAGGCAGCTCCACAGAGCATCATCAACTCATGCCTTTGGTTATGAATGTATCTTGCTCATATGTTGGATATCAAGAGAAAGCCCACAATAGTTGGGTAAGAGCAATGTAGCATTCCAAAGTTACCAGAGTAATATGTACAATCACTGCAACCTGCCCATAGTTATGCCCTTTGCATGTTATAGCTCATATATGGACATGCATGTGGATGATAATCATATTCCATCGTGTCCTTGTGCACATCACACCTTGAGGCATCTGAACGAGGGTTTGTACATAAATCTCCTTTAGTTGGCATGATCTATACATACATTAACAAAGGAGAGTTGTCACAACTCTTAGGCATGAAATCACCACAATGCGTTGGTCACTTGTTCATGGCATTACGGGGTTGTGTGTCTCGTCACCATCATGCCACCATCTTTCCACTCAAGTCATAGAGAGAAGTACACTATGTTCTATGCGATCAAACCGCGTGCACTTCATGCACCTTGGTGACATCTCATACCTTGATGCACATGAGCACGTCGTTGAGTGGCAAGCAGAATATGCAACATGAATGGCCTTCATGCAAGCACATGTGCATCCATAGTGGTGGAGGAACCGTGGACAACATGAGTCTTACAATGGCATTACGAAGCAGTGCCCGGGCAGTGGCAACACACCTAGTTGTAGAGACGTGTGTCCAATAGCGACAAAGCATCCAACACTTGGAACACGTCCGACAGCACCAAAGCACCCGACAGCGACACCGTGTCCAACAGCAATGAATTATTCCACAATGGTGACTCGCCCAATATTGACCACGACAAAGCCACTTCATCCGTGGCGACAACACACACACTCGGCGGCACCCACGGCATGCATGTAGTGGCGACATTAGCACACATTCATCGTCAGCTTACAGCATGCACTCAATGATGATGGCACCACGTACTCGACTGCAAAAGGAGCACACACTCGACCATAGTCACTTGTACTCGATAAGAACATCATGCACATAATGGTTTTGGTGGTACACACATAACACTGGACGGTGGTTACAGTATACACCTCATAACAGTGGCGGCGGTGACACATGTCTTTAAACGACGCCATCAGCCTTGACATTGGAGGCAGTGCCATGCCTCGCAATGGCGGCAACAGCGGCGGTGGCGGCATGCCTCACAAGCACATCACAGTAGTGGCTATGGTAGTAGCATGCTTCACAATGGCGACAGTAGTAGCGACATAGATGGCAGCGTGCCTCACACGTGCATCACCTTGGCGACAGTGGCAACAAATGTCTCACAATGGTGGCGGTAGCAACAGCAGAGACGGCAGCATGCCTGATACATGCATCACCATGGTGACAGTGGTAGCAGCATGCCTCATAATGGAGGCGATAGCAGCGGCAGAGATGGCAGTGTGCCACACACGTGCATCACCATGGCGGCGGTGGCCGCAGTGTGCCTTACAATTGAAGTCGCACACCTCACAGTGGTAGCAGTGCGCCTCATAGTCGCAACAACATGCCTTATGGTGGTGCATACCTTTTCCATGGCTCTTTTAGTCTGCCGCACGTGTCGTAGCTTGCCTTGTTGTAGCCCATGGTGCTTGAACACGACCCAGCATGCTTACACACAATCCTAGACATCCGTGCAAAACCGTAAGTATCCGTGCAAGACCTCTGGGATCCGTGCGAGAGCTTAGGGCTATGTGCACGCCTCTGGCTGTTTGTGTACGCCCCTGAAAATCGGTGTACGCCCATGGCCGCTTGTGCATGAACCTGACCGCATATGCACAACCCTGGCCATTTGTGCACGGCGTTGGCTGTCAACGCATGACCCTGGTCATCAGTACACGACCTTGGTCACCATTGCATGACCACGGGGAACCGTGCATGACCCTTGGGGTCCGTGCACGACCTTGGGTATCTGTGTACGGCCCTGGGGATCCGTGCACAACCCTGAACATCTGTGCATGACCCTGGAGGTTCGTGAATGACCCTGGTTTCCGTGCACGACCCTAGGCGTCCGTGCATTGGCCTGGGGTTCCATTATCGACCCTTGGGGTTTGTGCACGACCCATGGGGGCCCGTGCACGACCCTGGGGGTCCGGGCACGGCCGTGGGGGTCCGTGCATGATCTTTGGGGTCTGTGCACGGCCCTGGGGATCATTGCACGACCCTGAGAGTTCGTGCCCGGCCCTGGACATTCTTGCACGACCCCGTGGGTCTGTGCACGGTCTGGGGGTAAGTGCACGACCCTGAGGGGTTGCTGGCGGTTCTTGGCTAGCGGTCAACAACCCTTGGAGATCGTGGATGGCCTCTGGCTTCCCGTCTGCAACCTTTGAGGCTGTAAAAAGCCCTTGGCTGTCTGGCTGTGACTGCTAGCTTGCTCATGCATGGCTAAACGTACTTGTGGTAACCACTAGCTGGCCTGTTTGTACCTCTTGCCCATCGTAGACAGCCTAGGCCTGACGAAAACGGCTCTGCTCCGCCAAAAACAGCCCTGGCTTGCCGGAAATAGCCCTGGCCCACCGGAAACAGTCCTAGCCGGCCAAAAACAGCCATGATTAGCCGAACATGGCCCTGGCCAGCCGCACACGTTCATGTCTACCCATGCACGAATCTCGTCAATCGTACACGGCCTTGGCCAACCATGCGTGGAACACGCTGTCTGTACGCGACCATGGCAACTCTTGCTGTAGCCGATGGTGATGTAGCAGAAATAGAACTTGTTACTAACATGTTATTACTGGTGCGTCAACTGCTTCTGTGACTAACGTAGTGTTTATTGTTGTATAGATACTGATGTTTGAGTAGGTAACCTCTGGTCCTTAAGCTTAAAGCGATGAATGTATTGCCAGCCATGGCAATCTTCGTAGCAAGGAGAGAAGGTGGATAAGCTCAGTGAGTGGATGGTGATGGTACGTAGGTCACTTTGACGGGCCGATGAGTAGAGACCCTTTTAGTATGACGCCCAGGTGCGCTGGACAAACCGAAACTCCACAGGTCTTCACAAGTAGAGTGCACAGACTGTGGTCGTGAACGAACGTGGGAACCGAGTGTGTCAATGCGCGAGAGGAAGCATGATGCGGAAGCATGAGGTCAAGAGGATCAACCCGCTTTGATACGAGTGTAACACTCCCAAGAAAATGCTACCTTAAAACCCTCAGAAATGTGCTGAGTAGGTGTGAGAATGGCTTTCCAATGCATTTGTTGGACCTTTGGGCAGCGCAAAGCATGCCCTCAACAAGCAGATTGTCATGGGATGGTGGCATGAGGTATGGTTAATCGTGGCCATTTCATACACTCCCTTTTTAGTATGTGTCTTCAGTGTGATCTCTTCAAATGGAGTTATTTGCACCCATTCCTACTCTCCTTAAGTAATGTATGGGAAGAGTGTGCTTTTGTCTTATATGGCCAAATAGTTCTCTTCTTAGGAATGACCCTAGTGCGTGGGGCTAGTGTACGTGGATAGTGCGCTCAATCACCATACACAAGTACGCTAAGAACACACTCAGTGTGCTCATCTGTCTCATATGTCCAATCACACCTTAAGTGCCTTGTCCTATGCCAAAAACTTCTCTTCTAACAAAGGACCTCAGTGCATGGGGCTAGTGTATGTGGCCAATGTGCTCAGTCACCATACAAAAGTACGCTAAGAGCACACTCAATGTGCTAAATTTTCTTATGTTTCCAATAACACATTTATTTTTTGTCTTTTGTGGGTAAACAATTATCTTCTTAAGAAGGACGCCTGTAGCGGGAGGGCCAGTTCGGCCCTCCCACCTCGCGATAGCGAGGGGGTGGCTGCAAGCCACCCCTCGCTATCGCGAGGGCTGGCCGGTGGCCAGCCACCCGCTGGCTACCGGCCGGCCGGCGGCCGACCGGCTGGGTGGCCGGCGGTCGGTCAAGTGGCCGGCCGGCCACCCGCTTGCGAGCCATCGGCCGCCGATCGAGCTGGAGGCTCGATCGGCGGCCAAGAGGCCACGAGGGCCTCGAGGGCGAGGCCTCGTGGCCTCGTGCCCTCGTCCCCCCTCGCCCTCCTTGCAAACGAGCAAGAGAGGACGAGGGGATAGGGGAGCGAGGGTGAGGACAAAATGACTGGCGCGAAATCGCCAGCGTGCCTCGCACGCGACGATTTCGCGCCAGAACGACAAAACGAAACTCGAAGTTCGTTTATGACGAACTTCGACGTAAAACAAACGGAATAACTCGTGCGAACACACAAGTTCGAGGTAAAAACCCCCGGTTTGGGTCCCAAAACCAGGGGTTTGGTTAAAAACGGAAATGGGCCTCCGGAGACTCGAAATATTCGAGTCTCCCTGCTCTGGGTCGTTGATGACGATTGCCCCTCAGTCTCGCGAAGGGGGTAAACCCCTGACGCGGACTGAGAATGCCATTATGCGAACTCCGACGACGACTTCAGAGCAGGAGCTGGAGACACGGCCCGTTACAACGCCGGTGCGTAGGGCTAATTTGTGTGGCAAGTACACTCAGCCACCATAGAAAAATACACTATGAGTGTACTCAGTGTGCTAATTTGCCATATGTGTCCAATCTCACCTTGAAAATTGTCTTCTATGGATGATACATTTTTTCCTACAAAAGAGCTTGGTTATTTAAATTCGAGTCTCTTGTTTTGTCTTACAAGATGTGTGTTTATGTTTTGTTCTAAAGCCTCATCATTTTTTGTTTGAAATATATGCATTATGTAAAGCACAACCCATAAGCTAAGACTCATGGAAAAAAAACATTGCAAAATATTTTCATCTCGTACTCAAAGCCTCTTCTAGCTATAATGATATCTACGACATAAGGATGGCAAACATTACATTTGTGGTAGAGTTGTACTAAATATTAGAATCAAGTTACTAATCACATTTGTTTCCTCTGCTATCTTATTCGTCCGTTTCAACCACCTGGTCGATCGCTCCGCTAAGCTTCAATGGTTTTCATGACGGCCATCTGCCTGCCGACGATAGTGTTTGTTATGGCCTGTAATTACCCAAATGAATCTTCTCTTTTGCCCTTGCAAAGTGGTCTAGAGATGGCCCCTGTGTACAGGGATATTGCATGTGGCAAGTGTACTCGAAATAAGTGTGTAATTGCACTTATCACACACTCAGTGTGCGACATCCATATTCCAAAACGATTGTATTTTGGAGGAAAAAATTACTGTTCAAAGAGAAACCCGTGGAATTTTACAACCTAAGATAAACGTCGAGTGAGGGCAAACCTAAATGCTGCAAGGTATCACATTTGACTACGAATTATGCGTCCAAGGTTCCGTTTTGCCGATAATCGCATGTCTCATTTATTGGAAATCAGTTCTTCACTTTTTCAAAAATCAAAAGGTTTGGAATATGTTCTTTTTCATGGACAATAATGCCATGGAAAGAAAAAGATCCAAGAGTAGTGAGTCAGTGTGAAAGAAAACCAGGATTTTGTTTTCTCCATTGAGCTATATAAACACACCACCCCCACGTGATCTCAAGTTTCACTAGTTCGGATTTCCTCTTGCAACTTGTCGTCGATGATAACGTCGACCACAAGTTTGAAGAAAAATAGTCGAAGGCGAGAAAATGACACCTCAAGGGTAGTAATATTCTGTCATGCTATGACTTACATCCTACTGCCCAGAAACGATGAAAGCAATTCTCGTGCAGAATCGTGTTGTACGACCTGCATGATAGCAAAACTTGCAAACTGGATACCCTTCTTGATAAGTAACATCGCAAAACATTCCAGAATAAAGAGTCAAACACTCAGCTTGTGAAAAGTGCAGTTTGTCATAAAAATTGATCACACTGACCCATATACACTATGTCTCGCATTCGCGGGTCCTAGTAGCTGGGACGTTCCCCTCTGGGACTTCTCACGACAACCTAACCTATTCCATGACTGCACCGCTCAAAAAATGACGACCGTCATTCTCCGATTAGAGACAAGGACCTATTGGCCAGTAGATCAAAAAGAATGTAAGATGTGTTGAACCGCCCTCTGCGATAGTTGGTCCTATCTTGGGGCCTGAACAAAAGAAGACTACTATAGGTTCGATGAATTAGACAGTTAACTACAAGCATATCAAACATGGAAATTTAGAAGACTAGTATGGGTCATCAGACATATGTTTTTCTCGTGAGAGGAAGAAAAAATGAAAACAATGATGGAAAAAATTGTGTGTTAAAAAAGCAGAATTATGAGTATACATACGGATATAGAATATTGTGTTGGGAAGCATGGATTAGCACAAAAGATAGATAAAAAAGGAATGGAGAGAGAGAGAGAGAGAGAGAGAGAGAGAGAGAGAGAGAGAGAGAGAAGGGGGCAAAGATGGAGATAGAAAGAGAAAGAGAGAGAGAGGGG
>SZWC01012255.1:42775-52843 GCA_023375785.1 Penium margaritaceum | reverse complement strand
ATTTGAGTGAGTATTCAGAAAGTTAGCCTAGCCCGAATTTCGGGTGTTGGGGGGGGTGGAATCTGGTACCCGCCATGGGTGGCAGGATAATCCACCACCAGTGATCTGAGTTCGTCTCCAACGACCCCCGAATGCACCAGGGCCATAAAGGAAGCAACCAGAAGACTCTCCTTGACCAGGGTGAACTTCTCCTTGACTTCAGGGCGAGGAAAGGCGCTTCGACGGGTCATCGTCGAAGCGCCTCCCGTTGTCTAGCGTGCAAGGCAAGGTGGACGGCTCCACCAAGGGTTACTTCGATGGCCGTAGCAGGAGCTCTATTGCTCTGATTTGGGCGTGCTTGGACGCGTTGGAAAGCTTAGATCACAAGCTATAAGGATCTGATGTAACCTCATTATGCTAACTAATAAAAACGTGTTTCGATTCAGATCTACTGAATACGACGTGTTCTGCCCACTCACATCCATGATCCTTGTGCTCCACACTCTTCACCAAAGGTGTCCATTGGCTGTCCCAAACACTGGTAGCGTGCATCAGCAAGAGCTAGGCTTCCTTGAGGGTACCTCTACACCCACTAGTGCCAACAAAGGGTTATGGGCCCACGTGCCTAGAAGGACCCTAGCTCTACAGTGTTCACGCTACCGCCGTGCGCCATGGCACCGACCGAGCAAGAGAGCACCGGCGTCTCGAAGTTCGACGGACTTGGCTTCCACTTGTGGAGGTGGGAGTTTGAGGTCTTCCTCGATGACAAGGATCTGCTTGAGTTGGTCAACGGTAAAAAAACAACTCCTCCAGATACCGCGATGCTGGAGGAAGTGGAAGCATACAAGAAGCGCAACAAGAGGGCGCTTGCTTTGTTGGTGTATGCGCGTCCTCCGACGCAGCGCTCCCTCATTCAAGGATGCACGAAAGAAGCTCTGCAACATCTACCAGTCTACCAACCTTGCTAACCAGCTCTTCGTCTTCAAGAGGCTTGTCACCCTTCGAGCCAACGAAGGCGACGACATCATGGAGATCTTGCAGCAGATTGAGTCCCTGACTGCCGAGTGCGTAGCCACTGGGTGGAAGGTCGACCCTGAGCTGCAAGCCATGATCCTCCTCCTGGCCTTGCCGGACAGTTGGAGTCCCATGATCACCGTCGTAGGCGGCTGTTCCGCCGATGAGCTGAAGTACCCAAAGGTGGCTGAGTACGTCTGCAATCAATGGATGCGGCGTGGTGGGAGAGAGAGTGGCACAACATCAAGTTCCGCCTATGCCGTCCGCCCCCAAGGTGGACGGGGAGGCAAGAAGGGGAAGGGTGCCAAACAGGGCACCAAGAAAGGTGACAAGAAGGGGGAGTGCTATGTGTATGGAAAAGAAGGCCACTACGCATGCAACTGCACCAACAGGAAGTCGGACCAGCCGGGGAAAGCTGGAAAGAAGGACGACCGCGCAATGATGGCGAAGGAGTCCACCGACTTGACAGATCCTGGTGTCTCCGTGATTGACTCCGGATCGGGCTGCCACACGCAATGCAAGCGGGCGGCATTCATCACCTATGGCGCCTCGGAACAGCGCATGACGGTGGCCAATGGCAAAACAGAGTTGGCTGCCGGAGAAGGCAACGTTCGCATCGAGGTGGATGTGGACGGGAAGGCTGTCACGAGCACAATTCACGACGTGCTCCACATGCCCAACTTTGGGGCAAATCTGCTGTCAGTGAACCGCCTTACCCACAAGGGGCTCGAGGTGCTCTTCAACAAGAAGGAGGCCATCATCCGGATGGAAGGGGACGGCGAGGTGATTGCACGTGGAAAGCGAGAGGATGAGTTGTACCTGTTACGTGTAAAGATCCTCGGCAGCCGAACGGGGTCCGACGTTGCCCACCTCGCGAAGAAGGACGATGGAGACCTGGACCTATGGCATTGTCGCCTATGCCACATCGCTCCCTCAACCGTGAGGGACATGGCAAAGAAGGAAGTGGTGCGGGGTCTTGAGGTCAAGAGCCTCGAAGCAACCAAGAATGCTGTGTACGAGCCGTGCATGGTCGGCAAGGTAACACGGCAGCCGTTCGATGGCAAAGGGACGCGTGCATCGGCGAAGTTGGAGGTGGTCCACACTGACGTGTGTGGACCATTCGAGAGCTCCATTGGGGGCGCTCGCTACTTCGTGAGCTTCATTGACGACCACAGCCGCAAGCTCTACCTCTAAATCATCAAGAGGAAGACTGATGTCTTGTCGTGTATGCAGGAGTTCATGGCGGCTGTGGAGCGGCAAACGGAGTTGAAGGTGAAGGCATTCCGGAGCGACAATGGCGGCGAGTACGAGGGCTACTCGGCATGGATGAAGAGCAAGGGGATCGCGTGGCAGGAAACTACGCCACACTCTCCGGAGCAGAACGGCGTCGCCGAGAGGGCGAACCGCACCATCCTCAACATGGTCCGGTCCATGTTGAGCGATGCTGGCCTCGCGCAGCGGTACTGGGGCGAGGCGACACGGACAGCGGCGTACATTATGAACCTGACACCAACAAAGCCGCTAAAAGACGCGGAGTCCAAGGTGTGGAAGATGCCACAAGAAGTGTGGAGCGGGAGGAAGCCAACTGTGGCACACCTCCACACGTTTGGATGTGTTGCACATATTGTTGTGCAGGCATGCGAGGGGCGGGACAAGCTGGACCCGCGGACTCGCCGGTGTATCTTCGTCGGATACGAGAGCGGGAGCAAGGCGTACCGGCTCTTTGACCCACGGAGGCAGCAGATCGTGATGTCACGATGTCACGTTCAACGAGGACAGCCGTTGGAAAGACAAGGACGCGGGTCTCTCCAAGCGGGGGGAGTGGCTGCTACTCCTCGAGGGGGAGACGCCGGAGGAAGTAAAAGAGGGTGACATCCTATCGGCTCCAGCCGGCGAGAACCATCCGGGCGATGTGGGAGCGGCTGATTTGCGTTCAGCCGAGTCGGACAATGAGTCCAAAGCCCCGGCAGCAGTGGAGCTGAACGAAGAGGTGGGGAGTGAGCCCGCATCCCCACGGTCCCCGAGAGAGGGGGAGCAGGCCAGTGGTGCAAGTGGCACCGCGAGGGGGCAGCAGCAGCAATGGCAGCAGCAGCATCAGCCTCAACAGCAGCAGCCCCGAAGAAGCGGACGCGCAAGGAGGACGGCAAAGAAGTACGATGCCGCAGAGGGCATCTGGACTGGACTCACTCGAGCGTTTTTTGCACAAGAGGAGTCCAAGACCATCAAGGAGGCATTGCAGCGGAAGGATGGGGCTGTGTGGGAGGGAGCTATGAAATCTGAGCTCGCCTCCCATGAAGAGAATGGCACTTGGCAGCTGATTGACAGGCCGGAGGGTGCGAAAATCAGCGGCTCCAAGTGGATCTTCAAGAAGAAGCTCACCAAGGAGGGGAAGGTGGAGCGGTACAAGGCACGGCTGGTCGCAAAGGGGTGCGTCCAGCAAAAGGGTGAACACTACGATGAAACCTTCACGCCGGTGGCGAATTTCGTCTCCATTCGCTCCATCCTCTCGGTAGCGGCGGCGCGCGACTACAAAGTCAACCAAATAGACGTGAAAACAGTGTTCCTCAATGGCGCCCTAGACAAGGAGGTCTACATGGAGGTGTCGGAGGGGGTGGACGCGCCGCCGGGGAAGGTGTGCTGGCTTCGCAAGGTGCTCTATGGGCTGAAGCAAGCGCCACTAATGTGGTACCTGAAAATGGACGACTTCATGGCCGATATTGGCTTCAAGCACTGCGAGGCGGATCACAACGTGTACGTGCGGAAGCATCCAGGATTGCACAAGATCGTGGTACTTTATATGGATGATCTCATCCTCGTGTCGTTGGACATGGAGTAATTGGTGAACCTGAAGTGGCAGCTGGACGGTCGGTTCAAAATGACGGACATGGGCGAACTCGAGTACTACCTCGGCTTCGCCATCAAGAGGGACCTCCAGGCACGCACGCTCTAGATGGGGCAGGCAAAGTACATACAAGAGGTGCTCCATCGCTACAACATGGAGGAGTGCAACCCCATTGGCATAACCACGACATGTGAGCTGAGCTCGAGCATGGGCCCGAGCACGGACGAGGAGAAGGAGGAGATGGCAGGTGTGCCATACCAGTCCGCTGTGAGGAGCATCATGTACGCCATGGTGGCGATGCGGCCCGACCTAGCCTTCGCAGAGGGACAAGTGAGCCGCTACGTTGCTGGCCCCGGGCCGCTGCATTGGCAAGCGGTGAAGCGGATCCTCCGCTATCTCAAGGCGACAAAACAGTTGCCGCTTGTGTTTGGAGGGGGAGCGCGTGACAACTCCCTCGAGTTGGTCGGCTACTCCAATGCCGACTGGGCTGGTGATTTGGATGACAGAAAATCAACATCAGGGTACATGTTTGTGCTTGGTGGTGCAGCAGTTTCATGGACAAGTAGGAAGCACGGCTGTATTGCACTGTCTAGCACCAAAGCGGAGTACATCGCGCTCGGAGAAGCCGCAACGGAGGCGGTGTGGCTGCGGCGGCTACTAAAGGAGATCGGGGTGCCGCAAATGAAGCCGAAGGTACTCAATGTGGAAAACATGAGTGCCATCAGCCTGACCCTCAATCCGGTGCTACACAGGAGGACCAAGCACATCGAGATCCGGCATGACTATGCGCGAGACTTGGTAGTGAAGGGAGATGCGGCTATTGTGCATTGTGGCACTAAGCGCATGCTCGCTGACGCCATGACCAAGGCACAGCCCAAGGACAGGCACGACGCAAGCTGCATGGAGCTCAGTCTGCGCTGTGAGGTTTAAAATGCTGCAGGTTCCAAGGACAGGGCATCAAGGCTGCGGTGCAAGGGGGAGATTGTTGACATTGTGTGCCCCTTGCCATGAGTGCCGTTGATCGTACTCCCTGGTTCGACCACTGAAGAGTGGTCAAACACCTGATCTGACTTTAGATTTGTATTCCTTGGATTTTTCCATGCAGGATCGAGCTTTGAATCGCTCGATTTGAGTGAGTATTCAGAAAGTTAGCCCAGCCCGAATTTCGGGTGTTGGGGGGGTGGGATCAGGTACCCGCCATGGGTGGCAGGATAATCCACCACCAGTGATCTGAGTTCGTCTCCAACGACCCCCGAATGCACCAGGGCCATAAAGGAAGCAACCAGAAGACTCTCCTTGACCAGGGTGAACTTCTCCTTGACTTCTGGGCNCGTTGATCGTACTCCCTGGTTTGACCACTGAGGAGTGGTCAAACACTGATCTGACATTAGATTTGGATTCCTTGGATTTTTCCATGCAGGATCGAGCTTTGAATCGCTCGATTTGAGTGAGTATTCAGAAAGTTAGCCCAGCCCGAATTTCGGGTGTTGGGGGGGTGGGATCAGGTACCCGCCATGGGTGGCAGGATAATCCACCACCAGTGATCTGAGTTCGTCTCCAACGACCCCCGAATGCACCAGGGCCATAAAGGAAGCAACCAGAAGACTCTCCTTGACCAGGGTGAACTTCTCCTTGACTTCTGGGCAAGGAAAGGCGCTTCGACGGGTCATCGTCGAAGCGCCTTCCGTTGCCTAGCGTGCAAGGGAAGGTGGGCGGTTCCACCAAGGGTTACTTCGACGGCCGTAGCAGGAGCTCTACTGCTCCGATTTGGGCGTGCTTGGATGCGTTGGAAAGCTTAGATCACGGGCTATAAGGACCCGATGTAACCTCACTATGCTAAGTAACAAAACGTGTTTCAATTCAGATGTATTGAATGCAACGTGTTCTGCCCACTCACATCAGTGATCCTTGTGCTCCACACTCTTCACCAAAGGTGTCCATTGGCTGTCCCAAACACTGGTAGCGTGCATCAGCAAGAGCTAGGCATCCTTGAGGGTGCCTCCACACACACTAGTGCCAACACCATGATGGTATCCATCTCCTGGTACCAGAGTCTTGGCGCTTGTTTTAGCCCATAGAGTGCCTTCATCAATCTGCAGACCTTGCCCTCGGGAGCATCAATCCCCTCTGGAACTTCCATCAACACCTCCTTGTCAACTTTGCCATAAAGAAAGGCTATCTTGACATCCATCTGGTAGACCTCCATGTTCTCGGCAACAGCAATGGCGAGCATTGACCGGATGGAGGCGAACGTTACAACTGGAGCAAAGGTCTCATCGTACTCTATGCTATGCTGTCGAGAGAATCCCTTTGCTACCACCCGTGCCTTGTACTTCTCTATCCTGCCATCCTGTTTCCTTCTTACTTTCAGCACCCACTTGGACTCCACAATGTGAGCCCCAACAATTCTGTCCACCAGAACCCATGTCCCATTCTCCTTGATGGAGCCGAGTTCACTACGAATTGCTTCATCCCACACCACTTTGTCAGGCCGCGTGATTTCCTCACCAACAGACATTGGCTCCTCTTGAACCATGAACAAATAGTTGAAGCCTTATCGAGGTACTTTGAGGTGCGAACTGCTCCTTGGACCTGCTCTCTGTTGCTGTTGATGTGGAGGCTCGAGGTGTACATCATTGTTGATGATGGGAGAGGAATTATTCTCATGGTGAGGAGGATCAGATACGTCAGAATCAGAGTCTGATTCCTCCGAGTCATCTTTATCAACTCCTCTCCTTGTTGCAGTACCTAGCTCATGCCATCGTGCTAGTGCTTTGTCTCCCTCCTCAAGGAGAGTGAGCAACTCTCCCTATTTTGGAGTGTTCTCAAGTTCAAGAAACTCTCCCGTACTCACTGACCTTTTGTGGAAATCCATGTCTTTGCTCCTTGGTGGCCTTCTTGGCTCCTTGGTCCCACAGTCTATATGCTTTGTGGGCGGTGTGATAGCCAATGAAAATACATTTTTTTGCTCTTGCATAGAGGTTTCCGTGGCCCTCACCGGCCTGGACCTTGGCAAATCTAGTGCAACCGAACATCTTGAGATGGGAGGCGTCCGGCTTCCTGCCTGACCATGTTTCTTGAGGCGTCTTTATCTGCTCTGTCTGCTTCTTCTTGCCTTTCCTCCGGAGAGCTGCTGCACATTTGAGGTTCACAAGGTAAGTAGCCGTACGTGCTGCTTCAGCCCAGAACCCAGGAGGTAGCTTGGCATCAAAGAGCATACACCTTGTCATGCCCAGGAGGATCTGGTTCATCCTCTTTCCTACGCCATTGCTTTGAGGTGAGTAGGGGGTAAGTTTTTGGTGTTCAATGCCCTGAAACTTGGGCCACTGCCTGCAAGCTTCATACTCTCCCCCATTGTCTGTCCTGAATGCCGTCACCTTCTTTCCACTCTGTTGTTCAACAATAGTGACAAAGGCCTGCAGATTCTCCTTCACCTCACTTTTCTTTTTTAGAAAGAATATCCGGACTTTGTGGCTCTTGTCGTCGATGCATGTGAGAAAATATTTGCTGCCTCCATTTGACAGTATGAAAAAGGGACCACACATGTCATAGTAGATGAGGTAAAAGGGGTACGAGAGCGCACATACTATTGCGCTTGAAGGGTTTCTTTTTCGCCTTGCCTTGAAGGCATGACTCACACATGGTCCCGGCTCCCTCCGCCCCATCACCTAGCTCTATCCCACGTACTAGCTCCTGCTTTCCCATGAGCTCCAATGTGCAATGAGCCACGTGCCCAAAGTGCCTATGCCAAAGATTCTCAGAGGATGTACACAGGCTAGAATGAACAGCCCCCGTGGTTACAATTGCTTGAATTTCTGTTACCGAATCTTCTATTGCCAGTGCTTCTGTTGCTCCAATATGTCCTTCCTCATCTAAATCCACATCGCTGCTCTCCTCATCATCATTCTCAACCAAAGAGTCAGCTGTTGAAGTTGTCAATTTGATCTGCAACATGTACAATCTATCAACACGAGGAACCTGTGTGACAACCTTGTTGGCAGAGTAGGAGTTGTTGATTTCCTTGGTAGGGACTATCACCAATTCCTTCTGTGCAAAGACCACTGTAAGGCCATGGTCAATTATCTTAAAGACGGAGAGCAGATGGGCTGTGAAGGAGGGCAAGTAGACCACTCCCTCTAGCTTGAGGTCGGAATTTCCACCGCTGACACCCACTGTGACCAGGTTGTCACCAATCCCCTCAGCTGCCTCAACCTTGCCGTTGGTGACTCTGAAGTTCTTGTTGCATGGAGCAAGAGAGATGAAGTCTCTCTTCTCGCAAGTGGTGTGCTCGTTTGTGCCCGAGTCAAGGCCGAAGGCTCCTGGCCTGAGTATTGCCCTCCCTTTGTTGGAGGAACACTCAGCCATCAAGCTTGTGGGACCCTTCCCACCATTTTCCCCTCCCCATTCTGTTAAGAAGTGCCCCTGCCATAGACGCCGTTTGCCGTTTTCGTGGTTCGACCACTAGAGATTGGCTGCCAGTCTGATTGCAGATTTGGACTCCTTGGATTTTTCCATGCGATTTTGAGCTTTCAGTTTCTTGATTTGGTTGAGAATTCAGAAAGTTAGTCCTACCCAAAGTTCGGGTGGTGCGGCGGGTGCAATCTGGTACCCGTCCGGGGTGACGGGATACTCCACCGCCGGTGGTCCGTGTTCAGCTCCAACTAGCTCCATAGACCCCAAGGCCCTAGAGGAAGCAACCAGGGAGGTCCCCTAGACCAGGGCAAGCCGCCCTTTGACTTTTCAATCAAAGAAAGGCGCTTAAAGCTGTCATCGGCTCATGTCGGAGACGACTCGCGTCGGCGGCAGCCAAAGGCGGCTCCACCAAGGGTTGCTTGGATGAGCGTAGCAGGGGCTATACTTTTCCGTTTTGGGTGTGCTTGGATGCGTTGGAAAGCTCAGATCACAGGCTATACGAATCTGATGTAATCTTACCAAAAAAAAACCATTCATGATTCTCAGCCTTTCTCATTTTCCACAATCTGCATTCTGCCAGAATTCTACTTCCTTGGTGTTGTGGCGACCCAAAGCACACACCTCCCCTGGAAGTCTCTTTGCACTAAGTAGCCGTGGATACTTAGGTGGTTCAGAGCACGCCAGGATAGTATTCTTGACAAAGGGTTATGGGCCCACAGCCCTGACCTGCCTACCAAGACGTTCACAGCTTCCGCAAATGCACGGGAGTGTAGCTTCGGGCGACATCGACGTCGCACTTTGAGACTGTCCATTGCAGAAATTCAACATGGCGCAGAAGACAGAGTCCTCACCCATCCAAAAGTACATGGGCGGCCCTGGTTTGGGGCTGTGGCGGTGGCATTTTGAGATCTACCTCACGCACAAGGGACTGCTGGAGCTCATGAAGGACACGAAAGTTCAAAATACAAGCGCAACGGATGAGGAGAAGACGGTCTTCACGAGGAAGAATATGGAGGCGCTGATGCTCCTATTATCGGCACTGCATGAATCCCAGTGGGGTACATCCACGGTTGCAACCTGGTAGCTGACACGTGGAAGAAGCTCTGCTCCATCCAACAATCAATATCCCTAGCCAACAAGATCTTCGCAAGGAAGCGACTCTTGACGGTGAGGATCGAGGAGGGTGAGGACGTCATTTCCCCCATGCAACAAATCGAGTCTCTTGCCTCACAATGTAATGATGTGGGTGGAAGATTGACACAAAGATGCAAGCGATGCCACTCCTCATGGCTCTACCCGACAGTTGGAGTCCTCTCATCACCATGCTGGGAGGTTGGAAGGAGAATAAACTCACCTACGGTACAGTCGCCGAGTACATCCGCAACGAGGTACACCGTCGGAGCGGTGGAGATACCTCGTCATCTTCAACCGCCCTGGTCACCAAAACGCAGGGTGGCAACAGCAGCGGCAAGCGAGGCGGCGGTAAGGGTGGCGGCAAGAAGGGCACCAAGAGGGGTGGATACCATAACTGTAGCAAGGAGGGTCATTGGGCCAAGGAATGCCCGGAGGAGGTGCAGGCTGGCGGCAAGGGTGCCAAAGACAAGAAGGCGCTTCTCAACGGCACGAAGAACCACGACCTAAAGGGTGCCAACCGGCGGTGTCTTGACTCAGGTGTAGAGGAGCATACCCAAGTCGAGAAGGTGGGGTTCATCAACTACACCAAGTCTGCAAAGTCCATGGTGACCGCCAACGACAAGGTCGAACCTGCGGCCGGCCAAGGTGATGTGGACGTAGAGGTGGTGGTTGGTGGTAAAAAGGCG
>SZWC01012255.1:9580-42725 GCA_023375785.1 Penium margaritaceum | reverse complement strand
GGTGCGGAGGAGCATACCCAAGTCGAGAAGGTGGGGTTCATCAACTACACCAAGTCTGCAAAGTCCATGGTGACCGCCAACGACAAGGTCGAACCTGCGGCCGGCCAAGGTGATGTGGACGTAGAGGTGGTGGTTGGTGGTAAAAAGGCGTAGTGTGTTATCCAAAACGTGCAACATGTCCCCGGCCTGGCTGACATTTTGAGTAAAAACCGCTTGACAGACAAGGGCTATGAAGTGCTCTTCCACAAGAAAGGTGCAGTTGTGCGGATGCACGGCGACGGCGAGGTCATGCTCGAGGCAAAGCACGAGGGAGGACTCTACATTGTTGACACAAAAGTCATATCCTTAGCAGCAAACGCAGCGGACCTGCAAGAACGCGCCATAAACCTCACAAAAGGCGGGGGAGCAGACCTGCAGCTTTGGCATCGGCGGCTGGGGCACTCGTCGCCCGCAGTCGTGTAAGAGATGGCGAAACGCAACATGGTTCGCGGCCTCAACATCACCGGTACAACAGACGCAGTAGAAGATTCCGCACAGCACAAGTGCGAGCCTTGCATCATGGGCAAGGCAAAGCGCAAGCCGTTTGAAGACGGATAGCGGCGGGCCGCGAACCTGCTCGAGATTGTGCACAGTGATGTGTGCGGACCGATCAAGACGCCATCCATTGTGGGCGCACGGTACTTTGTCACCTTCATCGACGATTGCAGCAGAAAGCTCTATGTCTATGTCATGAAGCGGAAGAGCGATGTGCTGGACCGGCTGAAGAAGTACGTCGTAGTGGTGGAGAGGCAGACTGGCCGCAAGGTCAGAATGGTACGCAACGACTATGGCGGCGAGTACGTGGGCTGTGGAGGGTGGCTGAAGGAACAGGGGATTGAGTGGCAGCCCGCCATTCTGTACACGCCTCAGTCAAATGGCATGGCAGAGCGTGCGAACCAGACGCTACTCACCATGGCGCGGACGATGCTCATGGACGCTAAACTGCCACATCACCAACCTCACCCCAACGGCAGTGCTGAAGGGGAAGGGTGGCTGGACGACGCCGCAGGAGGCTTGGAGCGGACGCAAACCAAGCGTGGCGTACCTGAAGCTGTTCGGGTGCAAGGCGCACGCGTTGGTGCAGGCTGCTTAAAGAAAAGACTCCAAACTGGATCCGCATGCAAAGGAGTACGCGTTCGTCGGATACGAGAGTGCACTCAAGGCATATCGCCTCTTTGATCCACGGATGCAGGACGTCATCACCAGTCACGACGTCACATTTGATGAGAAACAAAGCTACTACAGCAGCAGCAACAACATTGACGCAGCGCACTCTCCACAGCATGGGGAGTGGTTCCAAATCCTTGAGCGTGAGGAGGAGCCGGCGCCTGTAGAGGTGGATGCCTCGGAGGACGACGGTACTGGAGCGCAGCAGGGTAATGCAGCAGGTGCAGGTTCCACTTGAGCACAAGACGTAGCAGCCGATGCGTGGGAGCCCGTGGCCGAGGACAAAGTTGCAGCGAGCAGCAGTAGGACCAGCAACAAGTGCCGCCAAGGTCACCGTGTTGCAACCGGAGGTAGCGGAATCCGGCAAAGCAATATGACGCAAGCATGGGCCGCTGGGTCGGCATGGTGCCGTGCATGATGGCAGCTGCAACGGAGCCGACAACCGTGCAAGAGGCGCTTGCATGGCCTGACGGGCAGCAGTGGGGCGAAGCAATAAAATCTGAACTTGCGTCCCTTGTTGAGAACGGCACTTGGGAGCTGGTGGATCGGCCTGAGGGGGCGAAGGTGGTCAGCTCCAAGTGGGTATTCAAGGTGAAGCTCACTAAGGACAGCAAGGTGGAGAAGTAGCAGGCGCGGCTAGTGGCGAAGGGGTAGGCGCAGCGGAAAGGCGAACACTACGATGAGACGTTTGGACCCGTCGCCAAGTTCATAAGCATCCGGAAAATCCTCACGGTGGCAGCCGCAAAGGACGTAGAGATCCACCAAATGGGTGTCAAGACGGCATTCCTGAACGGTATCATCGACAAGGAGATCTACCTTGAGGTGCCGGAGGGATTGGATGCGCCGGAAGGCAAGGTGTGCAAGCTATAGAAGGCCTTGTACGGGCTAAAACAGGCACCCAGGTGCTAGTACCAACAGATGGACGGCTATATGGCGGAGCTCAGCTTCAAGCGCTGTGAGTCAGACCACATCGTGTACGTGCGGGTAGCAAGGGACTCCATCAGATTGTCCCACTCTACCTGGACGACCTGATCCTTTGTTCATCAGATCTGGCGGGTTTGCAGCAGCTCAAGGAGCAGCTGAGCAACAGATTTAAGATGAAGGACATGGGGGAGCTGGAGTACTACCTCGGGGTAAGCAACACGCGAAACTGGAGGGCGCGCACGCTTGAGCTGGGGCAGTCCAAGTACGTGGCCGAGGTCCTGAAGTGGTACGGCATGAAGGACTGCAAACCAGTGGGCAGTCTGGTCTCCACAACCTGTGAGCCCAGTGCAGCAATGGTGCCGCAAACAAAGGAGGAGAAGGAGGACATGGCGGAGGTGCCCTACAAATCTGTGGTGGGCAGCCTCATGTATGCCATGGTGGTGACTCGGCCGGACCTGGCCTACGCGGTGGGTCAGGTGAGCAGGTACGTGGCCAATTCGGGGCCACTACACTCGAAAGCGGTGAAGCGCATCCTCTGATACTTGCAGGCAACGCGGTACGCACGCTTGAAGTACAATGGAAAGGGGAGATCAGACCCCTTCCGACTGGTCTGCTACACTGACGCAGACTACGCCGACGATGTGGACAAGAGGAAGTCCACTTCTGGCTATGTGTTCTTCCTTGCAGGTGCAGCGGTCTCGTGGTGCAGCAGGAAACAGGACTGCGTCGCCACCTCCACAGTGGAGGCCGAGTACATCGCTCTGGCCGAGGCGGTCA
Source organism: Penium margaritaceum (assembly GCA_023375785.1). Taxonomy (NCBI): domain Eukaryota; kingdom Viridiplantae; phylum Streptophyta; class Zygnematophyceae; order Desmidiales; family Peniaceae; genus Penium; species Penium margaritaceum. Next base: position 39,818 of record SZWC01012255.1, on the reverse strand, counting down.
AGGAAGCAGTGTGGCTCTGCAGATTGCTGGGGGAGCTGGACGTGCCGCAGCAGGAGCCTACAGTGGTCTAGGAGGACAACACTGGCTCCATTTCGCTGACCAACAACCCGACATAGCACAGGAGGACAAAGCACTTCGACGTGCGCTACCACTACGCACGCGACATGGTGGAGAAGAGTAATGTTGTGCTGCAACATTGTAGCACGAAGCACATGCTTGCGGATTGCTTTACCAAGGCGCAGTCCCAGGATCGGCACGTCATCATCCTTGCAGGGCTTGGGTTGAAAAACTGTGAAGGGCTTGAAGGTGCAGGAGCAGACGAGTAAGAGTGAGCATGAGGCATCCAGCATGGAAGGTGTACGGGAGAGATTGTTAAGAAATGCCCCTGCCATGGATGCCGTTTGCCGGTTTCCTGGTTCGACCACTAGAGAGCACGCCAGGAAAGTATTCTTGACACATTCATCCCCGTCTCCTCCCTCTCTCTTGAGTGCATAGCACTCTTGAGTCCAGTGTCCAGCCTTGCTACAATTATGGCAGTGTCCTTGGCTCTTTGTACTCCTTCCACTATTGCTAGTAATGTTGTTTCCCTTGTATCCATAGGAGGAGATATTGCAGAAGGTTCCGCTACTCCGTGAGGCAAAGACAGCCATGTTTGCTTCACTGTTGCTACAACATATGGCTTCATTCCGCACATACTCAGAGATTGTGGTTTAGGAAACTTGATCTTCAGTCCACCGTCCAATCACTTTTATCATGGGGCCTTGGCTTTCGGGCAGCGTCATTAGAAAAATCATGGCCTTCATATCGGATTTCAGGTCCCATCCCATGCCGGTGACTTGTTGCAAGAGCGTCTCAAACGTTTGCATAAAGCCGGAGACATCCTCCCCTTCACCAAGCCTCATGCTGATGAGGTTTTGTTAAATGAAGAGACGGCTGGCAAGTGAGGAGGACTGAAACACCTTGTCCAGTTTGATGTATGCCACAGTTGCCATTGTACAACCGCTGATGTGTGAAAGGACTGAGGGTGGTATGGAGGACACAAGAATGGCAAGAGCCTTCTTGTTAAGCTTGACCCATGCCACAAGGTCAGCAACCTCTGCCTTTGGTGTTGGGATAGTTCCGTCAAAATATCTTAGCAGATCTCTGTCATCCATGATGATCTCAAACTGCCACTTCCATAGTGCAAACCCCTCTCCATCAAACTTGAGGATGGGCTAATTATTCCCTAGTTCCCCTCTCCGTGCCATCCCTACAACTACAACTCCGACAACTGCTGCACCTATTGTTGATGCCGATGTACCTGTGTTTGAGGTTGCTGTAGGCTATTGGTGAGAAGAGGAAACTGCTTCCCCTGTTCACCTTGGCCATTGCAAGCAGATGTAGGCTGATGTAGGCTGATGTAGGCAGATGTCAGCTCCTAAGGCGAAAAGGTGCAGATGTGTTGCATTCCCCTCCTACTGATGTTGACCTGCAAACAGAGAATTTGGGTGAGAGCAAAGGCGCTCTTGCTACTTGTGACGTAGTGGTTGCGTGTGTGAAACTTCTCTAACCAAAGGAGTGGGCCCATAACCCTTTGTTAGCTACTAAGCTAACCACCTCCGGTAGAGAAGCCGCGAAACCAAAAATCTCACAAAGGTTTTTATGCCTTCTTCCTTTATTGACATGTGTCATGCACTCCAAAGTTAATCAGGCATACACTTCACCTTCTAGAATATTAACGCCTTAGCATTACATCTCAAGAAGAGCTCAAGTCTTCAATACACAAGAGAGAATCAAGCAAGGGTTAATTGATCACCATGCAAGAAAAATCCTTTTATAGCTGTCTGTCCAGTCCTATAACTCAAAAGCAAATTCCTAGAAAGTTGTTTGAACCAGCCACATCACCAATAGACTTGCACTGTGGGCTTGACACATAAGCATCCTAGAGTCAAGGTGACAAACCACCTATGTAGCGTCCAAGAAGCTATGGACTTTCTTTCTTGGAAGCTTCTGTCAAAATCAGGATCTCCGTTACCTTAGGAATGCACCGCGATACTTCTGACAATTTCTGGTCACTTGAAATACACGCCTTGAAGCGTTACAATACACAACCTGCACACTTCACATCTGCTCAACTCCTTGTACACAATTTGAGTTACAACACAATTGTCAAGAGCCTCAATCAGGCATTCAACTGGACGAATCGTCTCTTGCCAATTCCAACGGAATGCTGTATTACTGAAATGATGAGGTACAGACGAAGCAATGTACCAATGAAACTACTACCTACTTATACTAGTCTAAGCAGCAGAAAATACATAGTGAGATGCTCATCGAGTCTCAGACTGTCCGGTACTCCGGTGTCTGATCTTTGGTAGTCACGGCCGTACCGGACGCCGGCCTTGAGCACACCGAGGTTGGCGGAAGCCCAGCACCCTCGGTGCTGGGCGAATGCGAATGTGGCCGTCATGGGCGCAGCCGACCGCCGGCTGGAAGAAAAAGGACGCGACAGTAGGCGGACTCCCCCGAGGAGAGAGGACAAGCGGCCAGCGGACAAGTGTCGAAAACGTCCGGGAAGAGCAAGAATGGAGAAGCGAGTGGGTGGTCAACGAGTCAAGAAGTCAACCTGTAGTGTACTGCAAAAGCGAGGATGGAGCCACGAGCGGGAAACCGCAAGGTTGAGAGGCGATGCGCAAGGAGAAGCGCAAACGGAAGAGTAGAAGCAAGTAGAAGCGAACGGGAGGAGAGCGACAGCACCTTGAACAGCCACCAGATCCAACGCCTCATGTGGGGGGATCCGGGAGGCCATGCAAGGAGCATGAGAGAGAGCAGAGAAAAGAGGAGAGGGGTTTGGCGGCCATGCTTGCCCTGGTTCCGTGCCAAAGCCTCATATGGGGGGTACGGAAACGGAGCGTCACGGCGGCGCTGCCAAGAGCCGCCTCCGTTTGTCCCAACGCCTAATGTGGGGGGGATAGAAGGAGAAAACCGAGAGAGAGATCGGACGCTAGGGAGAGAAGAGACCAAGGCTGGTGCAGAGAAGAGTGTGATGCTTAGAATCCAGTGTCTTGGTGAGGATATCGGCTATCTGGTCAGCAGTGGGGACATAGTGAATTTGAACCTCACCATCAGCGACGGCGTCGCGGACGTAATGGAACTGGCGTTTGACGTATTTTGTGTGATCATGAAGAACAGGGTCTTCAGAGAGGGTAATGGCGCCTTTGTTGTCGTAGTACAGGATGGTGGGTTCCAGTTGATCAAAGCCAAGTTCAGTGAGAAGCATGTGAAGCCACACCGCTTCACGTGTTGTTTCACTTTCTGCAATGTATTCGGCCTCTGTAGAAGAGAGGGCCACGACTGATTGTTTCTTGGAGCGCCAGCTGACGGGACCGCCATTGAGAAGGTAGACGTACCCGGAGGTTGATTTTTTGGTGGAGTGGTCACCGGAGAGATCGGCGTCACTGTACCCGATGAGAGTGTTATTTACTGTTGCCTTGATAACAAATTCGAAGCACTGCGATGCTGCAAAGGTAGCAGATGGACCGCTTGGCTGCAACAAGATGAGCTTGTGAGGGAGTTTGACATCCTTGACCGAGGATGCCAACGGCGTAAGAGTTGTTGGGTCATGTAGTGACGGAGGCATACATGAGGGAGCCAACTATGCGCGGGTAGAGTTTGGTGTCCGTGAAAGAGGCTGTGGTGTCGGCTGTAGCGGGTTTGGTCAGCCCGTGTTGAGAAGCCAAGGGGGTGTCCGTGGGGGATGTGGTTCCGAGGCCAAACTTCTCGGCGACACGGTTGGGGAATGTATGTTGTGAGAGGGAGGTGTGGCCGTGAGCATTGTCAGGGGAGACCTGGATCCCCAAGTAGTAGCTGAGTGGTCCCATGTCATACATGTCGAAGCACGTAGTGAGTTGTTGTTTGAAGGTGGAGATGACGGTCATGGTGGGCCCGAAGAGGATGAGATCATCGACGTATAGGATGACGCAGAGTAAGTGCGTGCTTGCTCGGAAGTACACGGAATGGTCAAAATGAAGGCGTTGAAGACCTTGCATGAGGAAGAACTCATGGATCTTCTTCTTCCATTGGTGTGGGGCCTTCTTGAGAACGTAGAGAAAGTGGTTCAGTTTGCAGACGTAGTCTTCCTGACCGGAAACTTGAAATCCTTTGGGTTGAGTCATGTAGATGGTCTGATCAAGATCGCCGTTGAGGAATGCACACTTGATGTCCATCTGGTGGAGGTGCCATTTGTTTGTGGCTGTGAGGGAGAGGATGACGCGAATTGAGGAATATTTGGCAACTGCGGCGAAGGTGTCACTGTAGTTGACGCCCAGTACTTGACCATAGCCGCGAGCAATGAGTCGGGCTTTGTAGCATTCAATTTCACCTCCACCGTTCAGCTTAGTGCGGAACACCCATTTGCATTTGACAACGGGCTCACCGGATGGTCGTGGCACCAAGGTCTATGTGTTCTGCTTCTGGAGCTGTGTGTATTGTTCCAGTGCAACCTGGTACCAGTGAGCGCATTCTGGTCTGCGAAGTGCATCTTTGTAGCCTGAGGGTGAGATCTTCATCATCATCGGTGGTGAGATTACTGAGTTTAAGGAATGTTGGACGGCATCTCATGCGTGTACTGCGTCGGAGTGGTGGAATATCTGCCTGATGATCTGCAGCCGGGACAAGAGTGGCAAGTGCATGTTCAGTTGGAACGACAGGTGGCAGAATCCCATCATGTTCATCAGGCTGAGGATCGACTGAGAATTTTTTAAGAGGCTCTGCTTCAATGGGCAGGAGAAGTCTGGTGGTGACTGAAGCTGGGGTTCCTTGCATATTGCGGTTGGTGAAACTCTCGTAAAAAATAGGACAGCGGCTGCGAACAACCCTTTTGCTGGATGGATCCCAGAGATGGTAGATGCCGGTATGGTTGTCGTAGCCGAGGAGAATGCAGGGCTGGCTTCTTGGTTCCAACTTGGATCATTCTATTGGGTGAATCTACGCGTGGGCAGTGTAGCCAAAGATGCGTATATGTCCAAGATGAGGTTGATGTCCCATCCACGCTTCAAATGGTGTATGCATGCCTGCAGGGAGCTTTGATGTGGGAAGACGATTGATGATGTAAGCAGCTGTTAGAATTGCTTCAGCCCAGAAAACGGATGAAAGTACGGCTGTGTGCAGCATGCAACGAGTCTTTTCAAGGAGTTTCTGGTTCATCCTTTCTTCTTTCCCACTTTTTTGAGGAGTCTTGGGAATGATGGTTTGATGCTGAATGCCTTTGCGGGAAAAGTATGCCTTGAGAGGACCATTAACAAATTCTCCTCCGTTGTCTGATCGGATCTTCTTGACGGTGAGGTTGGTCTCATTCTCGATTTGTGTGATCCAGATCTTGAGGATGTCGAGAACTTCAGATTTGTGACAAAGAGACGGGCAGTCATCAAGGATCACCAGAAAGTAGTGCTTGCCACACATGGACGGCTCCTTGATGTAACAAAGGTCCATGTGCAGAAGTTCCAGTTTTCCTGTTGTGCTGATGTCCGGATAGGACTGAAAACTGGCTTGATGATGTTTACCTGTGAGACAGCCTGTGCATGGAGGAGCTGAGGCATGGTGGTGTAGCGTTGAGGGTAGATCCTTCACCAGTTGTTAGGTGGACATCTTGTGAAGTGTGCCGAAGCCAACGTGCCCCAGTCTCTTGTGCCAGAGTTCAGCTGCTGGATCTGAGTTTGAGGTTCCGTCACTGGCTACAAATGCGACTTCCACTGGAGTCGTTGGGACTGTTGGTTCTTGGGTTTTTAGAACCGTGAGATTTCCAGTTCTCATGGCTACACCGGCCAGGGATTTCCCATTGAAGATGCGGCGGTTCTTGTCAATGTCAAAAATCACTTGTAGTCCCTTGTCATTCATCCTTGTGACTGAGAGAAGAATTGCTGCCAGATCAAGAACATGGAGGACATTTGTAAAAATCCGTGTTGTCTTGCCCTCAAGAGAGATGCCAACCCGAACTGAGCCTTCACCATATGCTGGGATGATGCGGCCATCTCCAACTCTGACCGGTCTTGGAGTTGCGAAAGCTATGTTGTTGGTGTACCAGTCCTTCTTGCAAGTCATATGTTTGGTGCAGCCGGAATCAATAATCCAGGCCAAGACTCGAGCTGCAATAAGAAAGGCACTGTCGATGGAGCAAAAGGCCAACTCTTCCAGAGAGAGTGTACGGTAGCAACGGCTTCAGCAACAGCGGCGGCAGCACCGACGTTACCAGCTGTTGCTCCAGCATTTTCTCCTGCTTGGTTTGCCAAGAGAGCTTCCAGGCGAGAAAATCCGTGCTGTCCTTGCTGCCAATTCGGATGCGTTTTGTGCCAAATTTTCATCGAAGTCCTTTCCTTGAGTCTGGAAGGTTTCAAGGCAGTTGATGGTTTCATGAAACCTGGCTGGAAGTCCACTGAAAAGGGTTAGAATGAGTACTCTCTCTGAAATGGGTTCACCAAGTGTGCTTATGCGATCAGCAAGGCGTTTGAGATGAGAAATGTGGTCTTCAAGACGTGTTCCCTCTTCCATCTGTTGAGTATGAAATTCTTTGAGAAGACTGCGGAGCGCTCCGTCACTTGTTCTCTCATATCGGAGTTGAAGAACCTTCCATGCAGTTCTGGAACAGAGAGTCGGATTCTTGTCTCAAAAGATACATTTGAGGTGCTCGGTAAGATGCATAGCCAAAAACGAAAAGGCTTGATCAAAGCGGCGCTTCCATACTGTGCGCTCTTCCGCTATAGCACCAACTCCTCGTGCATCGATGGGTGGATCTTCCACCACACCCCATAGTCCCTTGTTCAAGAATACCATCTTCATATGGAAAGCGAAGCTGGTGTAGTCCTCTCCATCCAATGGTTGCAGTTTGAAAAGTTCGTGTCCACCCATGATGCCACTTGCCATGATGATAATCCAAAAAATGGTGATTCCCTTCCTTGAAGGCACCCCTGCTCTGATACCAAATGTCAAAATCAAGATCTTCAGATACCTTAGGAATGCATCAGGATACTTCTTACAACTGCTGGTCACTTGAAGTACACGCCTTAAAGCATTGTTGTGCACAACCTGCGCACTTAAGATTTGCTGAACTCCTTGTACATAATGTGGGTTATGACACCTTTGTCAAGAGCCTCAATCAGGCATTCAACTGGACGACTCGTCTCTTGCCAATTCCAACGGTATGCTGCATTACTCAAATGATGAGGTATAGATAAAGCAATGTACAAATGAAACTACTACCTACTTATACCAGTCCAAGCAACAGCAAATACAAAGTAGCAAGATGCTCATCGAGCCTTAGACTGTCCGGTAATCCGGTGTCTGATCTTTGGCAGTCACGGCTGTACCGGACGTCGGTCTTGAGCACACGGAGGTTGGTGGACGCCCAGCGCCCTCGATGCTCGTCGACGCGAGAGGAGCCGTTGCTCACACTCTCGTTCACTCGACGGCTGTGATCAGCCCGTCATGTCCAGCTGCAATCATCCACCGTCCGATCGCCTGTTACAAAGATCTTCAGCCACTTCGACGCGAGAGGAGCCGTTGCTCGCACTCTCGGTCTGCGATCCTCCACCGTCGGATCACCTTTGAGAAAAATCTTCCCTTCCCATCCTTGGTTCTCCGCCGCAGTTCCTGTTTTTCCTGTACCGAGCAGGTAGACATAAAGTATGTAATTTTGGTTGCCAGTTGTAACAGAAGGTATGCCACTTTCTTCGGTTTGGCTTTCAATCCAGCCGTTGGATTGAGCTGAAATCTGGAGCGTACCGTATTGATGCCGAAATCTTTCCATTTGGTGCCATTGGATCTCGCATCGGAACATCCAGAAAGGAGGTAGGCAGTTTTCAATAGCTTCCATAGCAAACAAGACGTGCATGGGGCCAGGATTGAACTCATGACCTCTCACTTGGCCAAATCAACAAAATGGCCAAGGTAACCACTCACCCACATGGTGTACTCACAGGTCAATTCTCACATGACAGATGAAAAGATTGAGTCACACTTCAACAGATTCATGGGTCATACCTCCACAAGGGGCAGATCATTCCTGATCCATCCTATAACACTGAACAAGGGGCAAAAGCATTCAACAACCTCGCCCGCCTGGTGGAGATCCTTGTCCAGTGGATTTGTAAGCATGTCAGCCCGATTCAGCTTGGTACCAACATCCCTCCTGGCCCTGGTCACCGCCATCCTGAAGCCTTTCAATGGCTTCACGTATGGCATTTCTGGATGGATTTACCCCACCATGTCCCTCGTCCTCCCACTTTTTAGCCTCATCCTGGCTAAGATGCATTCATGGTAGGTGAAATTCGTGGCAGTAGAGACGAAGCAAAAGGCTACCAAGGAACTGGACCCCGTGGAGAAGTTGCTACTGGACCTGAAAGTTGGCTTCCGGGCTGTCACTGACAATGTGTCCATCTGGTCATGCAGTTTTTCATGCAGTCAGTGATGCAATTTTTCATGCAGTCAGGCATGCACTTTGTCATGCATTCAGTCATGCAGTGAAGTCATGCAGTCAGTCATGCAGTTTTTCATGTAGTCGGTCATGTAGCCAAGTCACTGATTCAGTCATGCATTAAGTCATGCATGCAATCATGCATTCTGTCATGCGTTCTTGTGCTTGTGTACATGCAGGTCGAGAAGTATGTGAAGAAGTTTACTCCATGCCACATTCTGGCAACTGCTATGCACCCCAGGCTCCATCTTTGATACTTCACAAACGTCCACAAGTTTGGGGCGTAAAAGGGACAGTGGAGTTGCAGCTGCTGGTGTTGGACGCCCTTAGGCCATACTACAACCGCATGTTGCAACAACGTGAAGCAAAAGCAGCTGCAAAGGCAGTAGCTGAGGAGGCTACTGCAGCTGCCGCCAGAGCAGCAGATGTTGACGAGGATGAGGAGCGTGTGGACAGCAGTGTCCTCCCCTCCACTGCCAACTACATCCACAGCTGTGGATGTTGGTTGACCAGCATTTGCAGTGAAGGAACTTTGACGATCAAAGGAGAAGAAGAAGAAGAAGAAGGAGAAGAAGAGAATTGTGGAGGCTGCTACAGCCAAAACCATGGACGAGATTTTTACAGCAGAGGAGGCCAAGCCCGTGATCACATCACCGGACTCACTTGAACAGGAGGTGGGCGACTGGAAGAAGGAGAAGCTGCTGTGTCGGAGGACCAACATTATGCACTACTTTCGTGACAATGCTGATAAGTTCCCATCGTTTGCCTTATTTGTTTTGGATCTCCTTGCTGTGCCTGCCACAAGTACGCCATGTGAGCACATGTTTTCACTTGGTGGCAGGGTCATCACGCCGTATCGGTACTCTTTGAACAACATGACTGTGCAGGAATTTTGACGCTGAAAACGTGGATCAATGATCCACAACTATGCAACCACCCTGTTTCCCCAGATGGTGTTGTTGTACCAGAATTGCAGGAGGAGGAGAAGAAGGAGCGTGTGCGACGCAGGCCTACCAGCCGGGCTGTAGCAGAAAAGAAGCTCACAGCTCTTGGCTGCAATGCTGGGGAGGAGGGTGCAGCCAGTGAAGACGATGGAAAAGGGGATGGAGAGGGGGAAGGAGAAGCTTTGCCGCTGGAGTCATTGGATGAGGAAGACGACAATGATGATGATGACTACGACGACGAAGATGAAGAGGATGGCAAAGGAGATGGTGCAGATGACGATGAACTCGCAAGGCAGTTCTCACTTAGCCTTGGGGATGATAACGTAGTAGAGATGACGTAGACATGCTCTCTGCAGCAGACTTTGTACTTCTGACAGTGATGCTTCTTGATGTGCTATTGATCGCCACTAGCAGCAACCAGTGGGGTAGTGGGATGGGGGGAGTCACCATGACTTCCCCCAACAAGAAAGTTCAATGGTCCATATGCTGCTTGCTCATGGCCTGTGAGACAGAAACAATACATTTCTTTCCTTGCCTCAATTTCTTTGTGCAAATTCCGTGTTCATACACTTTCATAGCTATGCACCTGGTAATCATACGTGTGACCAGTGATATAAATGTGTGTTATAAAAATGCAGTGTAACTTGTGATTTGAGTACTGATCACACATGCCAGTGTATTACAAATGTACTATCACCACAAGGTGCAAGCTATGCAGTGAGAAAGACATGTCATGAGGTAGTAGATCTTGAATGGTCAAGTCATATAGTAGGTATGCAGCATTGAGACACTATGAAAATGAAGGTCAGACTGTTGCTGAAGTGCTTGATTATATTTGTAGAACTATGCTTGAGGACTCGCGAAACCTGGGACTCACAAGTCTCAAGAAAGATTCATGAGTCCGGTTCCAAGACCAGACTCGTATGAGCGATTCTGGTTCCTTGTCAAGATTCGCGATTCTGGACTCATGCTTAGCTAGGATGCAATAGAAAGAGCAGTGAGAGAAGGGGATATTGTGGTAAGATCAAGGGCACCAAGCCCAGGCTCCCCAGACATTGTGACACGGTGAGTAGCAGTGGGGACAGGGTGACAAGGACTAGGTCCAAACAAAGTAGAAACATGAGAGGGAGCTGCAGGCGGTCAACTTTGAGAGGGGAGAGACCGCAAGTGGCAACTTTGAACATACGGGGACACGGCAGGCGTGGCAGAAGCAGAAGGCACCACGGAGGGTTGTGCCAGAGGCACAACCAAGGAGGGAGAAGGGACAGCCAGATTGGGATACAGGCCAGAGGGAGGCACAGGAGACAAGGCAGAGGAGTCCAGAGGGGAACAAGCCAAGGCGGCAGGTAGGACAGGAGAGGAGGCGGAGGCAGAGGGCGACGAGTGCAGGGAAGATGCACCGGGTGTGAGAGCGTCACCATGAGGAGTGGGACAGTCCATCAGGTCCCAAGCTGAGGGTGCAAAAGACAACACACCAGACACAGGTGCAACAGATCTGCCTCCAAGCTGAGAGAGAGAGGCCAGAGAGGATGGAGTAGAAAGGCGGGACAAGTTGCATTCAAACACATCCTCAAAGAAGAGAGCATCGTGAGAATCAATCACACAAAAATTAATAGAATCCCAGAAGCGCCAAAAATTGGAGAAGGAAGAAATTCCAAGAAAGAGATAGAGACAACCGCGGGGGGAGAGCTTGCCCTCACGATGGTCATTGGGCAGACAGAAGCAATACAGCCTCGAACGTGAGCGAGTTGAATGTCATCCAGACGGCCAGTCCGACATTCAACAGGTGTGACATGATGAGGAAGATGGCCGTGGGAAACTCGGTTACATATCCAAGTTATGTAGGACATGACCTCAAAGGAAAAGAGGGAGGAATGACTAGAGGCAGAGAGAGGGGAGCGGACACAATTAGTAAGGGTGCAATTGTAGTGCTCTGAGACCTTGTTTTGCTAGGGTGTGTAGGGAACAGAGCACTCCATACGCACACCCTGGGACTCAAGGAAGCAAGAGGTGGGATAAAAAAATTCACCATCAAGGTCGTACCAAAATACGCAAAGTTGGCGCTGGCAACCGCATTCAGCCTGAGGGAGCCAAGTCTCAAGAACGTCTGTGACATCACTTTTGTTGCACTGGACAAAGACCCAACGGTAGCAGAAAATGTCATCATTGAGACAGAGCACATATCAACACAGCCAAGGAATTCTTGAGGAAGAGGGTCCATGATATTGGCATGCACCAGGTGAAGAGGATGGGTAGTCATGGACTTGGCTGTGCTGAATGGCGAGTGGTGCATTTTTCCTTGAGCGCAGTGAAGATGGTCTGCTGAGCAGGGAAAAGGAAAGGTGGCAAGACCATCGATAGGTTGGGTGCAAAGGAGACGAGCAATGACCACAGTGTGAATGTGACAAAGACAGTGATGCAAGAGACTGATGTAGTTAGGTGACAATGAGGGAGCAATGTGGAAAAGAGAAGACGCAGCGGAAGACAAGGAAAGAGACAAAGGAAAGTGAAAGAGGCGACTATAACGAATTCCACAAAGAACAACAAGAGCAGAAGAACAAAATGAAGCTGTACCAACACCGTGGCTGCATGCGAAGTTCAAAGTCCTGGTTGTCGAGGGTGGTCACAGACAGCAAGCTGACCTCAAAGTCAGGCACACAGAAAACATCAATAATATACAGGCTCCCCACCAAGACCAGCAAAGCAAACAGCACCAATACCCTAGACAGGAAGAACCTTTCTAAAGCGCATAGAGCCAACCGGGCCAAGAGAGGAGCGGCATGATGTCATGTTGTGAGTGGCTCCTGAATCAATGATTCAAAGACCACCAGACACGTGGGTAGAGAGGGAAGGACAAGAAAAATAGCAACAGTGCCAGATGGTAGAACGAGAGAGGAGGAAGGAACACCAAGACGACACAGGAATTTGTGAGAATGCCAATCCTTAATCCATGGATGATCATCAGGCAAGGACCCCTACACAGCCCAAGACGAAACGTCCCGACTCACAAACAGAGGTACGGGATAGGTCCATAGAGAACTCCCCCCCTCGATCGATACGAAGAATGCACAGTGGCCGTCCGCATACACGTTGTGCGCGAGGTAGCCAATTACGAATTGTAGCTGCTGCATGCCCCTTCTCTTTTAGGAAGAAACACCATGTCATCTGTGTGTAGTCATCAATCAGACTCAACACATGTGTTGCACCATCTGCTGCTGATGTTGGGTACTGATGGCCTAGAGTCCAAATGTCGATATGAACCAGCTGCAAGGGGGCCGTGAAACTGTGTTCATGATGGGGAAACGGTTGTTATGTCATTTTGCCACTTCCGCAGGCAAAACATGGATGTGATCTCTGCTGCTTTCGGAACATCTCAAGATCGAGGCCATCGGCTGGACGTGCTTGAGTGAGGTCTTGGAGGGAAGATGGTCCAATGTGGGCTAAGCGCTGATGCAATATCTCTAAAGTGCTAGCATTGAGCCTTGCCAAGAGGTAGGTATGTGCGTGTGGAAGAGCTGTGATTGATCGAAGCGGTATACTGTACAAGTCAACGACAAGTGGGCCCCCTAAAATTCCCGTACAACCTCGACGTATGCTGCACCAGCTGTTCCTCTGTATGATAGTGAATCCTCAGAATCTAACCTTGATCCCGATAGTAAGTTGATCCTCAGTCGTGGGACATAAAAGACCCCAGTCAGGCGCACCTCACCTTGTTGACCCTGAACACGAACTGTCCCAACCCCCTCTACTGGAATCGATTCTTCTGAAGCTGTTCGCACGGCGGATAGGATCATCGGAGCATACATTGTTTCAAAAATCTCCTATCTGAGCACATGTGGTGTGTCGCGCCTGTATCAAGAATCCATCCTAGACCTCATGATGCCGGTTATGTGCTGATTGCAGTGTGTCCTATGTGCGTTCATCTTCCGACATGTACAAGATGCGACCATGCTGAGTTCTGTGATGGAACGCTGCGTCGAGTGTTCGACACTGATCCGAGAAGGGATGCAATACCCACTGCCTGCCATAAAAAGGCTCTAAATACAATCTCTCCCATTGATCTTGGCCCAATTTCTCTCTCAATCGCTTCACCATCTGCACACAACAACCTTCTCCTGTTTTTTTTTCCCCGCTCTTTAACTTCGGGCCCTGAGAATGGAGAAGAAGGAGCTTGGTGAGGCTACGCTCCAGAGCATGCTTGTCATCACGGTGCGTGTCGGGACGGCGCTCGCTAGAGCGGGGATCTGAGAACCGCCCATCATCACAAGGCCAGGTGGATGCGGCATAGTGCGCAGAGGGAGGCCCATACTAGGCAGGTCCAAAGGCATGAGTCCATATATGACCAATTGACTTACCCGTGAAACAATGTATCAACAAGTGTATTAGGAAGTGAACAAACTAGTGAACGTGGATGGCTCACAGAAACTACTATACATCACAAAGAGCCCATTATAGTTTTTATTCTAGAAAAGGAATGTTCATCTGGACTTTGCTTACGTGCGTTCATGTAGACCTTTTGTGAAAAATGTCTACATACAAGAATACACTCATTGATACACTGATCGACAAGTGCATGAAATTGAGGTGATTAACCATAACTCAAATTGAGGTAAGGATCAGAGAGCCTAGGAATATGACCTGTCACGATGGAGAGTCATGCAGAAAGTTGACCTGGGACCCCCTTGCCCAGGTCACGCCCATAATGGGCCCGCATCAAGCGCACGCTACGGGCTCATTATGCATCAGCAAACTCATCGGAGCGCATTTGCAGTTGGTTGAACTGCACACTCAAACCCCTCTGAGCTGCATGTCCAGTGATGGTCTTGCGGCATCAAATGAGGACATAGACCCTCCCTAGGTCTTCTGGCGTCTAGAGTGCAGTGTCAGCGTTATATGTACCAATCTCGTCGGTAAGGTCGTCTGTGTCACCCAATATGAGAGCACACATGACACAAGGTGATTTAGAGGGCTTTAAATCAAAGGGAGCAGAAGCAAAGTGATCAGCAAGGGAGTACTACTCACAAAGGAGCTCTCCTCCTACCCAAGAGCTGAAGAGCATTTCTTAAAAGGAGTAGGAGAGCTTGGAGGTAAAGTGCAAAGGAGGACTTTCCAAGTCCTTCTGGCTGTGCGTAAGAACACCACGGGCAAGGGAGGCAGCAGCTTGCAATAGAGGAGACATCAAAGCATCGCTCCCATCACCCGTTGCACTGGAAGAACCAGAGGTGGAATCAGCACCTACAGCAGGCTGCATAACAGTTACGGAAATGATACAGCATAGACGATGACGGTGATATTGGCCACAGTCGTGTCCATTTCTGCAGTCGGTGTAGCCGCAACAGGCACAATCAGTACAACGGGTATAACAGGCCATGACCATTCAGGTCTGGTATCAGGAAGCCAGCAGCAGTGATCACACAGAAGGATACTAGAGCATGCAACAGTGTCGAATGCACTGCATCAGTCGAAGAAGACATTCCAACAGCAGCAATGGCAGTAGTAGTAGCTGCAATAGCAGCAGAGGCTATTGTAGGAGAGGAAGTGGCGATGGCTGCGGTAGCCGCTGTAGACGGCGTGTGCTGAAGCGGTGTCAAGTCCCCTACACCCACTCCCAAGGAGATAAGAGAGGCGGTAATGGCCGCCGGAGCAGCTCCAATAGTAGAAATGGCAGCTGCGGGAGATGTTGTACAGGCGGCAGAGACGGCCGCTACAAAAGTGGATACCAAGGGTGGAGCAAGTGCGGAGCGTCAGTTGGATGAGTGGCGGTGAAGAGGCCGCTAGCAGAGGGGATATCAGAATGCGGAACCCGAGAGACCACAGCCGTTGCAGGCTCGCAGGTGATCTCAAAGTTCTAGGGTCGAACAAAGTGCGGAGCTGCAGAGTCAAGCAGAATGTGGGTCTGTGGCGTTGCAGGGCCGAAGATAGTGCAGACTTGTGGGGCCGAAAAGAGTACGGAGCTATGCAAGCCAACTAGAATACAAGATTGTGGGGCTGCAACAGATAGAGCTAGTGTGCAGAATGTGGGGAGGCCACATGAGATTGGGCCTCACAAGGAGATGGGTTGAGATGGAGTCTACAAATCCGAGGATCGAATGTGATATGGGGGAAGGATGGACCCTCCTTGCTCTAACACCTGTAGTTAGTCCGGAGGGTACAAGTTAGGTGAACAGGAAGGAAGGAGTGTGGGAAGGCCCCCACACCAAGAGAGACATAGATAATGCTCGCAACACTTGATAGAACTTGTAATGAGAAACAAGAGAAGGTGAGACTAGGGAGGCGAGCGTCCAAGGACCGGTGAGCATGCGTCTTGCTCGTGCATCATGCAAAGCAGGTCACGGTGCCACCCCGGGGTCGAGCCCGACCGCTCGGCAAAAAGCTAAGGGCAGCTACTCACCAATGCGCAGACCAAAGCTGGCATGGTGCCCCCCTAAGGATCAACACCTGAGAATGAAGCAGCTCCCCCAGAGCCCACATGCATGTTTGGAGACAAACCAGGGGATCCTAAAGTGACCGAGGTCAAGCCTCCGCCACAAGCACAACCAAACATTCATATCAGAGACATAGAGATAGTCAAGAAAGAGACAAGAAATAGTCATGAGGCCGGTCACATCTTGGGAGACATGCTGCTGCATATAAAGAGTGGCTTCAACGTGGGTGACTCTAACCTTGTGAGGCGAATCTCCAGGCGTAGCCATGTCGTGTAGCCCCCTATACACAAGGTGTGTGCATGTGGGGCAAGACGAGGGAATTCCAAAAGTGAAGGGCCATTGACTGAACAGAAACATGAACAATGGACACATCCGGTTGGTCACTGTCACAACAACTGAACACATAATGTACTGACAACTTAAAGGCAACTTTACCTATCCTTCCGCAACTATTTTAACAGTCCCAACATCGCCTTGCACGTTTCCATGTGCTCTGAAAAACAATTCTTCTCCAAAGCCATGTCTCAAGGCCACCTCCCACAACCATGTCTCGACGACATTGTATTGACTCTTTGTAGGGCTTTTTATTGTGCATCTGTTGCTTCTTCAGGGTTTTTGTTTTGTAGAATGAGAAGATTGGACTATTTCCATGGCCCGGCTATTTTCTGGTCGAAAACTGTATGTGATTTATTGCTACATATGCACACACACTTGTCAAAGCAGAGGTGGGGACATCCACCCCTCTCGTCGTGCTTTCCAGCTAACTTTGAAAATCATTCTGTTGGCTTGTGTGGCTTCCATCCGTCACGAGTGACGGAGATGGATTACCCATATACTCCACGTTGCTGGTACAGGGTAGAGGAGAGCGTGACGACACGACGGGCCTCCGGAATGCCCTGAGATTTCTCCAGCACCTACGACAGTGTTGGCAAAACGTGACCGATGCGTCCCGGTAGCCTGGTTGGTTTGTCGGGAGCTAGGACACTTTTCTTGATCAGTCGAGAGCCGCACACCCGGTGGATTATACCGGTGCGACGAGGAGACCCGATTGTACTAGTGTCACTTCCGAGACTCGGAAAGCGTGTTATGCTGACTGTACGTTGATTATGTGTGTTTCAGACACTGCTCGTTTAGCCTCGATGGTTGAGATCCGTGAACTTGGTGGTTTGTGTCAGCGTCCCGGGAGACCCAGCACTGATTGATGATCAGACGTGTATAGCTTGCATGTGGCTGAGACCCGGATGCCCAGTGATATGTTCCGATATCTCGGGAGGCCTAAAATTGCCTAGTCTGGCTAGCCGGTAATGCATGTGTGTCACCGTAGAGTCTAGATGTATATGGGGTATATTGCATATTTTCTTGTCGGTCAAGATCCGAGCACACGGCTGACTATTCAGGTGCCTCGAGAGACCTCTGTTGTGTGGTTTCATGTTCTGTAACACTTGTATTCCCATGCGTACCTTTTGGCGTGACGGGGATGATGGGGCCTGGTGGGCTAGCCGCCAATCCCAAGTACATAAGCTCTCAGTAGGGCTCATTGTACTTCCTACTTGTCCTTAATGTATTTCCAGACTTAGCCATATTTGGCCTTCACTATCTGCGCCTCACATCTAGAGCTCATGACAGTTTTGCATGGGCCTGCATACCCTAACAAATTCTATTTTGGTATCAGAGCACAGGGGGACCGTGTGAGCGGTGGCGCGACGATACCTAGTCCGAGACGCCGTTAAGAAGCGCCACGTGGTGCCAAGTTGGAAGCAGCGTACGGGAGTAGCGCAGTGACTGCAGTAAGAGGTGCAACGCTTACAACGACCCTTTTGGCATGTGGGTGTTTCCACTTCTGCTGTTTGGGAAGCAGAAGCAGCAGCACCACTGGTGGCACTGGCCACCAAAGCAAAAACAAGGAAGCAGGCCCAGCAGCGGCGGCGGCGGCATTGGCGTTTGCGTGCAGAGGCGACATTGTGCACGTAGGGGCAGTGTGAGCTGCACCTTTCGTGAGTAGCAGCCACAGCCGTGGGAGCAGCTGTTGTTTTAGCAAGAGCTCTGTAGCAGCCGCAACAGTAACAATGACGACGATGAGCATCAGCAGCAGCAGTTGCAAAGGAAACAACAAGCAACTGCTACAGCAACATTGCCACCCGCATCACTAGAGCACAGCAACACTGTGCACTAGCACTTGGTAGCAGTAGTAGTAGCAACAGCAGCAGCAGCAACATCAGCAGCGGAGGCGGCAGTGAGAATTTGCAACAGCAACGTGCGAGGGAAGCTACACGCAGCGTGCAATAATAGTAGCGGCAGATGTAGCTGCGCTGCTACTGTCCCTCCCCCTCTTTCCGCCTTGGAAGACGGGAAGCTGCCTTACAGCTTCTCATTGCTAGGTAGCTTGCTCGCAAGGCGAGCTCACTATGGAGCTCGCCGCCGAGCGAGTTCGTGCCGATCGGCAAGCCAGCCGATCGGCGAGCTCGCTCTGCTCGCTGCGAGGGTCAAACCAGGCAAAAGAAAAACAAAAGGGAGAGAGGGTACCAGGAAAAATAAAGGGGCACCCGAGAAAACCCCAAGCAAAGGGTCCTGGATATATCACCAATGCATATGGTGAACCAAAAAAAATGGGGATAGGGTACCCGAGAGAAGGGGCACCCATGAAAACCCTGAGGCAGCGGTCCCTGAGAAATCACCAGGGTATTTGGTGAACCATAAGAAAAAAATAACACATTTGCCACCGGGGATCAAAACGAGAGGAACAGTTTCTCCCCTCACCGACGGAGTTGCAGCTCAAACTGTAGCCGCCCACATCTTGTCACCATAGCACCAGTTGCCGTGACAGTGTCCACAGCAGCGACACCAACTGTCGCACTTTCAACAGCACCTTCAGGGGTGGCACAAGTCACTTCGACTGCAGTTTGAGGAGTGGTAGCAGCAACAGCAACAGCGGCCTGTCAACCGCACGTTTCTTTGGACGTGTTGTGGCATTGTAGCTCGTCCGGTCAGGTCACGATTGCCGACCTCAACACTACAACTCGTCACAGTGACGGTGTCCGACAGTGTCGTAGTCTTGGTGCTTTAGCGTCAAGAGCATGTGCTCTCCACACCCCCATTGTCAGGCGCCCGAGATGAGTTTGCCGTCATGGCAGTAGGCGTCTTGTGCATTCGCCTACTACTACTTTGGTGATGGACGTCACGGTTGGCATCGATGCTAGAAGCACCCTCGAGGCTGGTATCCGCTTTGGCTTTGGTCCCGTGAGAGTACGCGTCCTCCACAGGATGAGGATCTGCCAGCGTTGGCGGGTCCACTCACCGGATCTCTCGCGGTCATGCTCGCCAAGATCCATGGCCTAAAGCGGATGATGAAGCAGCTATGTAACATTGTCGTCATCGAGTGTGCCGCTTCCATGAGTCTGTTGATGGCTTCCCTGCCTTCCTCTATGTCTTCTTCTTCTGCATCGCCTCAGGATGCTTCTTCAACTTCATCCTCCAATCTATCCCAAGTAGCTACCATTCTCTCAAGCCTTCATTGTGCCCCCACGCTCCCTCTGGATTATTCATCTTTCGGTGGTCGATCTTGAGTGTGGTGTCGTCGTTGCCACATGACCTGTCTTGCTGGACAAAGCTCAGACAGATTGTCCGCTCCCACGGCTACCATTGCTCATCCTGTCGAGGGACAGAGTGGCTGTCAGGGACAACCAGCCACATTGATATCGACAGGGTCAACACCTTCACCTGTGAGCAGTATCGCGGAGTCACCTCATGCAGACGCGGATGCCACGGTGTTGACACATGACGTGGAGCCAGATCCAGACATGGCGTTGATGGTGGAGACATATGTGCCATCGAGGTCGACATCCACACTGGGGCAGGAGCTGGACATTCTGCAGCAGCAGATTGTATCAGGAGTGGTGCAGGCCCCGCGTCCCTGGACGGTGCCAGTCGCGGCTCCGACCAGTGGCAGCATGGTGGTGGCAGAGGATCCTCGTACGGCCCGGGATGTTTCTTGCGGACTTTCGGGGGAGTTGGTGCAGCAGGCTTGTTGGAAATAACTCTCAATGTCACTGGGTGTCCTCCTGGTCATTATTGGAAAATGTCCCAGGCACCCACAATACATAAGTGCCCCTTTCGAAGAAACTCCAGGAAACCTGGTTCAACTCCGCTTGGTGCATCCCAGTAGCCGCGGGAAGCTCAACGGTCTATCTCGGCAACAACCAGATGAGCTTCGTCGTCCCCGCCACCAGTGATCACGCACCTAGAGGCCGCTTCATCCGAGCCGTCATATACAACTGGAAGCCAACGGTGCAACCCGCCACTCTCGCCAACAAGGCAAAATAGCCGCGGTCCGGTCCTCGCATAACGACGCCACAACGGCACTGGCGGATCCCTCTCGAAGTGGTTCCAAGAGCTCTAGTGACACCGAAGGCATCACCAGCTGCTACAGCAGAAGCGCGGCTGCGGCTTTTGCTCTTGCACGGCCCACCTTAGCCAAAGATCTTCTAGTTAGGAATAGCACTAGGACCACTATGAAACTCCTTGTACTTGCATGCATTAGTTTAACCCCTTGTGGTTCAATCTGCCTCACTCCCCTCGCTTGCCTGCTACCCACCTTTCGGCTGTGGCGCTCTTACTCGTTCATCTCATCTGCCCACCTTCGGGCTGCGACAATCTTGCAATCTCTCATGTTGTTCCTTGTGTGGTGAGCCCAGGTCTCTACACTATGCGGCCTCACACATTCTCCCACTGGATTCTGCTCGTTTGCCTCCGCTCACTTGCGGCCCACATTTGGTTGCTGTGGCTTGCCCCGTTGGCTTGCCCGGACCATAGTGCTGTGGTCTTGTCTCTCTCAATCCTCTTCAGCCCGCCTTCACTGTGTTGCGGCCCCTTTTCCTTCATGGCACCCACACTTTTGGTACTGCACCCATGTCAGCCTCTGACAGCAATTCATCAGCTCTGTTCATTCAGTTCCACCTCTCTTGCAGCTTCATTGTGTTCACCTGATTGTCGCTGCGGCACCACCTAAGACGTACCCTGTGCTTCAGCACTCCGACTCACTCTACGAGCTCGCCCGACCCTCGGGGACGCACCAATCTTCCTCCTCAAGTTCAGCGGTGAAGTTGTAACCTCCTCCGAAATCCTGACAAAGCTCACAACAGCCCGGCAACGGTCGCACTACAGGAGACATGCTTGTCATCGAGGTCGATTTCCACACCGGTGCAGGAGCCGGACGTTCTACAACAGCAGATTGTATCAGGAGCGGTGCAGGCCCCGAGTCCCTGGGTGGTGCCACTCGCGGCTTCGATCGCTTGCGACGCGGTGGTGGCAGAGGAGCCCCGTACGGCCCAGGATGGCTCTTGCGGAATTTCGGGGGAGTTGGTGCAACAGGTTCACACCAGTCTGATAGCGGTCGCAGTGCAGGAGCAAAATGGATCGGCTGGTCATTCAGACGTGGAGGCATTCTTGAGAGCAGCGTTACTGAGAGATGTCACTGGGATATGTGCTGTAGCAGACACAACAGGCCCGACCTTGTCATGGGCGCTACCTAAGGATCAGCTTCAGCATCAGGAGTTGCCCATGTTCCCAGAGCCTACGGGTTCCCATATACACGGAGGAGTAGCTTCACACATGGCGCACTAGGATGATGATCCTCACTCCATCATGGAGCAGGTGACAGCGATCAGTCTCCCCGGCGAGACGATGCGTGAGCGCCAATCGCACTTGCTCGTTGCCTTGACTCGCATTGGATAATTTATCGAGCCGGAGTCGTGCATAGTTTTGTCCACTACGCCGGCAGCTGAGGAAAGTGCAGTAGATCAGACCACGCTGATGGAGTCACCTCATCAGGAGCAGCTCAGTTCTTCCCTCGCATGTTCATCTGTTGGTGACCCTGCTGATCACATCAACGATGAGAGTGGTAGTACTTGCACAGACGACATTTCCACATGCTCCACGGACTCTGACAACTCTAATTTTTCCTTCTGTCTTGGCACGCGACCACTCATCCCTCCTCCTCTGACAGACGCGAGCTACGGTCGAGATGTGATACCTTCAATTGTATCCAATCTTTGAGCATCTGAGCAAGTTACGAGTTTGGATGACCCCCAGGAGGATGCATTAGCACCGGCTCCATCTTCTTGAGTAGCAAAGACGTAGATGGAGTTGTAATCGCGAGTTCTATAGTCTGTGTGTGCAACATCGAGTGAGACAAAGTTGGTACTATGCGAGCCAGACATGGGCTACCTCCGCATGTCCGAGGCAGCTTACATTGACTTACAGGAGCCTGCAGAGATTCTGCAGTAGGAGGTGATCGCGACGCGGGAATGACTGTCAGCGCAGGCAGCACCACTACTATCGGCATGAGCTTTCAACTATCACGATCTCGCACACCCGTCTTAAGGGAGGATCTTGTACCAGCTCCGAGTTTGGCGTCCGATAGAGACACTACCACGGGAGAAGTGAGCATGCCTTCAGCCATCCTCATTCCTGACTACTCCATCATCGCTCCTCTTTCTACACCAATTTCCATCACGGATCTTCCTCCACGTGCCTCAGCAGCTCCATCTTCATGTTCATCCACCTATGCAGGTCCGGCTGAGTGTGCCAGCCCTCCTCCCCTTGTGGCGGTGCTCTCTTGGGTGCTCCATCCCGCCTCGTATGCAAGCTCCGCCACTTCATCCACGGCTGCGTGCTACTCGTCCACTACGTGCCCTCTGGCGTACCCTGATGTGCCACTATACTACAGAGAGAGTAGAGACTGTGGGTTGGGACTTGTGGCGGTCACAAGCATTGGCGTGCTCCGTGAGATATAGAGACGGCAACTATGGCGGCAGCCAGAGCTCCATCCTTCAGATGGCACCAAACTCGTGCATTATAGGAGGAGCAGTTTTTTCATGGTGCAGTGACGACACGTTACTTTACCAGGAGAGGAATTATCCATGTCAGCGCTAGTCAGAGTGAGCAGCTGTTTCCAGCATCAGTTTTGGCCAGTACGACATCAGCACCTTGATTCAGCACGTCGGCGTCGCGTTCCTGTGCCCAGGGGGAGTGTCTTGTGGACT
Organism: Penium margaritaceum; assembly: GCA_023375785.1. Taxonomy (NCBI): domain Eukaryota; kingdom Viridiplantae; phylum Streptophyta; class Zygnematophyceae; order Desmidiales; family Peniaceae; genus Penium; species Penium margaritaceum. The sequence goes on along the minus strand of SZWC01012255.1, from coordinate 16,963 downwards.
TCGACCTGTTGCAATGTTACGAGAGTTGCATGACGAAGGGTCTTTGCTCTGCCTCGAGTGTGCTACAACAGCCGGCATGCGACTCATGTCACGCGCCTGCACATACCATATGCATGTGATTGCATGTGGATCATAGTACTATGTTGGTCGGGACCCGGAAACTTGGTAGGTTGTACCAGTGCCACGAGAGACCCTCTCGCTTTCTGACCTGTGGATGATGCGCTTTGTGCTAGTATGCGTGTGCATGTGTGAGAGTCCTTGTACGGTCGAGACCTAGACACTTGGAGGGTTGTACCGGTGTCACGAGGAGACCTTGTGCTCTTCATTGTGCTCCCGAGGACAACATGTTTTCCCTCTTTGCATGGAGGAGGAGTCAGTGTATGTGTGGTTGATTGGTGCTCGCCGTGGTTTCGCACAACCCATCATTTCATGTATTGGCTCACTTGTTCTTGCGTTGACAGCAATGTCAGCCAGGGGGAGTGTTGGTTTGTGTGGCTTCCACCCGTCACAAGTGACGGAGATGGATTACCCATGTACTCCACGTTGGTGGTACAGGGTAGAGGAGAGCGTGACGACACGACGAGCCTCCGGATTATCCTGAGATTTCTCCAACACCTACAACAGTGCCGGCGAAACGCGGCCGATGCATTCCGGGAGCCTGGTTGGTTTGTGGGGAGCTAGGATACTTTTCTCGTTGGTCGAGACCCGCGTACCTAGGCCTGTTAAATCGAGATCAAGACGGGATGTCTCGATCTCAAACTCATTCTTTCTCACTTCGGTTTGAGATGTCTCGTACGGGGTACAAAGGACGAGGAAATATCTGTCTCGTACCGATCTTCATCATGCTTGTCTCGGTCTTGTCTCGGTCTCGCTCACATCCTAAAAAATCTCTCTTTTTGCACCATTGCGAGGGGTGAGCAAAATGACGTGGCGAGCTGTCGGAACGCACTCACTTCGCGACCAATGCACTTTTGACTACAAGAAACGCTTTCGAAAACATTTTCTTGAGCAAACTACTAAGTTCATAAGTCAAACCCGATATTCCAAAGTTAAGACGTCACTCTTTTGCTACCTCGCCTGATAATTGTACGTCTCGACCACTGGACACGAAACACTTCCAAGACTAGCCGGCGCCCAGCACGTGCAACCAGCTTACGTGGAGATGAAAACATTACACTGATAGCGAAAAGACTATTTTTAATGATGTAGAAAGAACATTGTACGAATTGAACCTACAGGAAGACTCTAGAAATTCACTTGTTTGTTTACGAAAAAATAACTGCGTCATATTTTGTAATGTTAGTGTTGACCCTCCGCACTCGTTTCCAAACAGTGTGTGTCGCGCACTGGATTTGCCTGCTTTCTGTTCTGACAGATCCAGTGGCCGATTGGTTCTAAAGGCCTTGGCACACATGGCAGGTCCATAGAAAAAAAATGCGAGAATCACAGTGCGGTACGGGATTCTCGTCTCGATCTGGCATGACATGTGACGAGTCTCGGTCTTGTCTCGCCTCGTGCGAGACAATTCGAGACTGTCTCGTGTCGTGCGGTACGAGACAACGAGACGAGACAAAATCGAGACAATCGAGATCGAGACCGGTCTCGATCTCCATTTAACACCATTACGCGCACCCGGTGGATTGTACCGGTGCGACGAATAATCCCGATGGTACTAGTGTCGCTTCCAAGACTCGGAAGCGTGCTGTGCTGATTGTATGTTGATTATGTGTGTTTCGGACACTGCTCGTTCAGCCTCGATGGTTGAGACCCGGGCATTTGGTGGTTTGTGCCAGAGCCGGTGGTTTTTCACGCATCTCTCATTTGTGCTTTATTGTGTCCCCCTGGCTTGTGTACATCGGCGAGACGTGACGTTGCTGGAGTGCCGTCTGGTGTAGCCGACGTATGCTGAGGCCTACACGCAGTTTAGAAGAGCCTCTTCCCTCCAACGTGCTCAGCTCCATCGGCGGATCTCCTTGGCAGTCGTGCCGCTAGCAGTCACTGTCGCTGCATATGCTGTCTGCACGCATCCAGCGCAATGTCTGACTACACTGTTGCGTTCGCAGCGCCATGTGATGCCTAGAGTCCAAGTTTCATGATTTTCGGGCACTGTTGGTACTAGGGATTAACGTAGACGCTGCCTAGGTTTTGGCAACCATAACTCCTCACTGCTATTTTTCTAGCTAATTCTGCCACAAGACTGTGTTCGCAGCGTGCGTATTATGGTGTGGTCCAGTTTTCAGGCAAAACAGACGACGCCCGGGTTTTGGGCTATCGGCCGTCTGGCAGGGCTCACCGAGAAAACCCTGCCTGCCAGAAAATAAGTCTATTTTCTGATTGGCTTAGAAACTGAGTAACAAGCTCTACAGAGCGGGGGAGGGGAAGGGAGCTAGAATTTGGAGGGGTCTCCCATTGTTGCTCATTCTCCGTTCTTAATCATTCATTTCCAGTTTTCAGCTGTTGTCTGGCGCTAACTCTGGCGCGTGCAGTTCTGAGTAACAAACACCAGAGCTCTCAGACTTAGGCTCTGGTGCAGTAGACAGAGGGGGCAACTTAAGCAACGAGCGTGGGTTCTGGCACACTGCATCAACAACACAGCTGTCCCAACCTGCTGCTATAGGAGATTTCTAGCTTGGTATCAGAGCCAGAGCGCAGCAGAACACCAGCGAACAGGTCCAATTAACGCCGGCGGTCCCCAGAACGCGCCCGTGCAGGGGAAATGCTGGCTGATTTTTTCTGGCAGCGTTGACCCGCCGTGTGGCATCGTCAAAACGCTCCCGACGCAGGGGAAATGCTGCCGAACTTTTTTCGGCAGCACTGACCCCACGACGGTGGTAGCGTTGGTGGACACGCGGCCGGCACGCAGGACCAATGCTGGAGCGGCATCGACGCACGTGGCGACGATACCAGGAAAGTGACTGTGTTATTGCTAGTGTGGCAGCAGCAGCAGCAGCAGCACTCAGCAAGCACAGCAGCAAGCAGCAAGCAGAGAGCAGCGAGAAGCTGCAACAGCCGGTAGCAGCAGCAGCAGCCTATAGCAGTAGCAGTAGCGTGTAGCAGCAACGAGCAGCAGTAGCAGCCGGCACCAACAGGAGCAGCGGGTAGCTCAACAGCCGGCAGTAGTAGCAGCAGCGTGCAGCAGCAGCAAGCAGCAGCAGCCAGTAGCAGCAGCAGCAGTAGCGAGCAACAGCCAGCAGCAGCCAGCAACAGCAGCTGCAACAGCTATCGGCAACAGCAGCAGTAGCAGCTGCTCGCAGCTCGTTGCTCGCAGCGATCATCGAGCAGCCAGCTCGCTGCTCACACCGAGTAGCGAGCAGGGACGAACGAAAAAAAACCACACACAAAAAATCCCCCGTCCTCGCAGGTGGCCCTGCTGTAGTAGCAGCAGCCACCACAGCTGCTGCACCAGCTTCAGCAGCACCAACAGCACGCAGTAGCCTAGTAGCAACAGCGGTAAGAGCTGCAACAACAGTAGTAGCAGCAACACCACCAACAGCAGCAACATCAGCAGCAACAGCAGCAGCAATAGCAGTAGGTGCATGAGCAGCGACTGCAGTAGTAGCATTATTTGCTGGTACAGTAGTAGTAGCAGCACCAGCGGCAGCAGCAACAACAACATCAACAGCTCTGTAGCTGATGCAGCAGCGGCTGTAGCAACAACACGAGAGGTGCTGACGTCAGCCATACTCGGCTGACGTCACTACTGACGTCAACAACAACAAAAAAACAAAAACACTACAAAAGCAATTGCTGATAACGCACTAGCAGCTACAGACGTCAGCCATCCTAGGTTGACGTCACTGCTGACGTTACTGCTCACAACAGCAGCACCAAAAAAAACCAATGAGGGGAAACAAAAGATGGAGAGAATTGAGAGGGGTCCTCCTCTGTTGGAGGGCCTCCCTTCCTACAACAACTACAGCAGTTGCAGCACCAGCAGCAGCACCAGCTGCCGCCACTACAATAGCAACAGGAACAGCAGCAACAACAGCAGCAGCAACAGTCGCAGCAGCCACGGCGGTAGCAACAGCAATAGCAGCCACAACAGCAGCAGTAGCAGCAGCAACAGCAACCACAGTAGCAGTAACAGCAACAGCAGCAGCAGTAGTAGCAGTTGCAACAACATCCGTCCCCGTAACAACAACAGTAGCCGCAGCAGCACCAGCACCCCGCAGGCTCTGTCGTCGATCATGTTGGCTAGACAGACAGCTCGCCGCTTTGCGCCAGCAGCTGGAACGCTGACACAACAATTAGCGGTACTTCAGCGGCCAACACAGCTACCGTAGCCGCAGCCGCAACAGCAGCATCAGCAGCCGCCGCAGCAGCAGCAGCAGCGTCAGCAAGCACCTTTTGTTCCACCCGGGTATGCGAGCCCTGCGGTATCCCATGCAACGCAGTACCTGGCACAACAACACACCGAGCGCCAACAGCAGACGTTGACGTCATTCCTAAGCCCCACTCTGGGTGCCGGCCACAGGTCGAAGGACTTCGAAACCCCACCGCCGCCGCTTCAGGCTGGCGAGCAGTTCCGGAGCTGGGAGCTCAGCTTCCGGATCTGGGCACAAGGCGAGGGCTTGTGGCCCTACTATGTTCTGCCCTTCGACTCCACCTAGGCCGACCAGGCCGGGGACGCCGGTCCCCGGCCTGGTCGCGCTGGTACATGACGCCTGTCGCGCCGTGCGTACCCTCGTCCCTGTTGCCCTCCAGTTGCACGTCTCGCCCTCGAGCCCTTCCTCGGCGACCCCACCATTGGTGCATTCCCTTACCCCGCAGCAGCGTGGCACGTACTCACGCGCCGTCATCGTCCGTCCAGTGACGCCGAGACTAGCCGCCTGATCCGGGAGTTCAACTCCCTCCGCATGGGAGAGACCGAGACGGTCATCTCCTATTGGCAGCGCGTAGAGGACATTTTACGCCGCCTCGGAGACGCCGCGCCACCCCCTCTCCGCCCTCTTGACCATCAAGCACGGCGCCACCGACGCCTTCGCGGACGGGGAGACTCGTCACTGATCAAACATGACTACCTTGCATGTGGGTAAGACCCGGACGTCCGATGACATGTTCTGATGTCTCGGAAGGCCTAAACTTGCCTAGTCTGGCTCGCCGGTAATGCATGTGTGTCACCGTAGAGTCTGGATATGTATGGGGTATATTGTATATTTTCTCGTCGATTAAGACACGGGCACACGGTTGATTATTCTGGTGCCTCAGAGAACTCCGTTGTGTGGTTTCATGCTCTGTGATACATGTATTCCCCATGCGTGCCTTCTAATGTAAGGAGGGTGATGGGGCCTGGTGGGCTAGCCACCAATCCCCAGTACATAAGCTCTCAGTAGGGCTCATTGTACTTCCTGCTTGTCCTTCATGTATTTCCAGACTTGGCCATATTTGGCCTTCACTATCTGCCCCTCACACCCAGAGCTCATGACAGTTTTGCATGGGCCTGCATACCCTAACGAATTCTATTTCATTAAAGCTTTTCTTTCCCATCGTATTTCACCATACTTTGAGCTACCAAAATGTTGACCAAGTGTTCAAGGTGGGACCGCTCCACCTAGTGTTGAAAGAGCGTGCACTATCAACACCAGACCATGAATGTGTGTACAAGGGTAGGTAGACGGAATAATATTTTCTCATAAGAAAATCAATCTTGCCCATGAAGATGTTGAAAACATGTCCTACAAAGCAACGTCTAGGCTGTTGCACGCCACCGCAGTGAGGCTCGCCCTTGCGAACAAGGGATTCACCCCGCATCTTGACGTCAGAAATTTCTGCAAGGCAACGCAGACCAGACGGAAGAGGCAAGGACTGGGGTGTGGTGGAGACGGAGAGAAAGACGCAGACCCACAGAGACTCTGGGAACCTATGGAGGCCACACAGTCTGTGGGGGCTGTGGAAACGTCTCCCTCCATACTAAGGAAGCCACACAGCCTCGTCGCTGCATCTTCCACAGCCCAAGGAGAGAAGCGCACGAACTGTGGCACCATGCAAGTATGTACGGTGCGCGTGTGCGACGCAAACAGACTCAACCAGAGTAAAACGCTGCCAAAGAAAAAGGAGGGACTCAGGCTCTGAGGTTCGCTCACATGGACAATGATCACATGGACAACACTCACATGGACAACACTCACTTGGACAACACTCACATAGACAATGCTCACATGGACAATGATCACATGGACAATGATCACATGGACAACACTCACATGGACAATGATCACATGGACAATGATCACATGGACAACACTCACATGGACAATGATCACATGGACAATGATCACATGGACAACACTCACATGGACAACACTCACATGGACAACACTCACATAGACAACACTCACTTGGACAACACTCACATGGACAACACTCACATGGACAATGATCACATGGACAACACTCACATAGACAATGCTCTGGCTGGACCAGGTCGTCGTGGCAGCTGTTGCTGATGCTGCTGCGGCATCTGCTGCTGCTGCTGCTGTTGCTGCTGCTGTTGCTGCTGCTGCTGCTGCTGCTGCTGCTGTTGTGGCAATTGTTGCTGCTTCTCCTGGTGCGGCTGCGACGACGCCTGTCCATGCTGGTCCAACAATTGCCGCTGCTGCTGCTGCTGCTGCTGCAAACCAAACATCCGCCCACCATGGTGCATTGGCGAGGCCGAGCCCACACCATGACCTGTCGATAACTGCGAGAACACACCCCCGCCTCCCCCACCCCCCCCACCGTTGCCGCCACGCGAAATCGTTCGCAGCCGCGGGAGCGCAAGAGTGGCGCTGCTGCTGCGTCGGGACAGGCCCTGCCCAGACCCCCCCAAGCGGCCGCCGCCGCCGCCGCCCCCCAGCGCCGCCCCGCCGGTGAGAGGCGAGGGCATGCCGGAGGTGGAGCGCATGCGGCCCATCTCGCCCTCCATGCGCTCCATGTGGGCCTCCAGCGCCTCGAGGCGCGCCGCCATCTGCCCCAGCGCCGCGTGCAGGCGGTCCGCGTCGCCGTGCGCGCCCCTGTGGTGGTTGGCGCGCTGGAACTGCTGTAAGCGGTCCGTGTGCATCGCGCGCCCGATCGGGATCCTGCGGGTGGACGTGCGCGGGCGTCGGTGCGCGCGTGTTGGGGAGGGGGAGAGGGGGGGCAAGGGGAAGGGAGAATGTGCAGATGTGCAGATGTGCAGATGTGCAGATGTGCAAATATGCAAATGTGCAAATATGCAAATGTGCAGACGTGCAGACGTGCAGACGTGCAGACATGCAGATGTGCAGGCATGCATGTAGGAAGCAGTTTGGGGAAGCTCTCTGTCGTGAGTGCATCGTAAAGCCAGTCCGTGTGCATCGCACGCTTCATCAAGATCTCGTGTGTAGGGCTGGGAGAGGGTGGTGTTTGGGGAGGGACAGGGGGGGG